>JXSR01S017655.1:0-15404 GCA_000969725.1 Ophiothrix spiculata
CTAAAAATATGCAATTTCAGTATTATTTCAGAGTATTCTTGTAATGTTGGCCTGCTTGTGGTCTTGTTTTTTATCTATCTTTTTTCTATTTTTACAGAATAAGTGACTATGCACTACCCCTGAATCTATTTAATTTTTATTTAAAACATTTAGACTTTGGTTATGAATATTTATTTTGCTTTTATTTACATCCTTAGGGTCAGTTTATAGGTCTTTCATGCCCCCACATATTTTGTGCAACAAGTCTTTGTTATTACATTAATTCCAATGCATTTTCTAATCAATAACGGATGCTTGGTGTTATAAACCACCAAACATTTGACATCAAACAAAATGTAAGTGTGATATTGATTTTTCATCACCAAGTCTCTGCTATTTTAGAAAATACATTGGAATTATATGTCAGATTATAAGATAACAAAGACTTGTTGCTCCAGATATTTGGTAGCTCAAAAGAACTATAAACTGGCCCTAAAAGTTCCTTCCACTATGTATGTTGACATACTTTGATGAGGCTAGATCAGTGGACCAGATGTATACAAATTTTTCACACCAGCTGATTATGTCATGATCTTCATCGCTTTTCCCATGATCCAAATTCAACCATACACCCATTTCAAATTTTGCAGTCCAAGGATATCTCACCACAATTTCCAAATTCAGCTACGTATTCCAAAGTGCAAGGGATTTCTCACCACATTTTCCTAAATTCAGCTATGTACTCCAAATTCCATGATTTTGCCCTGTATCCGTCGCTACTTTCCCCAAACAAAATACAGATTTAACCATGCCTCCATTATTTTCTTCCAATTAAGGTGTATCTCATAACACTTTCTTCATCACTTGATTAAAAAACTCATGTTTCAGGTACATTTTGACTTGACACAAGCTTGCCCCTCACTGCTTTTGACCCCTCAAGAAATAAAATCTTAACCAAACATGAGTACAAGGGACTTACATGTCAAGATTTATAATACCAGTATTGTTAGAAAAATATCAACGATTATGTTGCTACTTGACAAATATTGAATACATTTGAAGTTATATACAAAATATATCATATGCCCAAAAGCAAAGCCAGATAGGTGTAAAATGTTCGAGATAAATTAAGATTACTAACATTTCCATCTGTTTACAAGGAATTAAAGTTCTCAGTCAAAATTTGTCTTGTATGCCAATAAAAAACCAAATGACTTATGGAAACATTTTGAATAAATGGGAAATGTTAAAATATTGAATTTTAGATAAATGATAATAGCAACAAAATGATATGCCAGCTAAATTGGGTTAGTACTAAAAGATTGGCATGCCCCAGGCATTGCATGACTTACTGCTTTTCCCCAATAAGGTTCTAACCTAATATGAATTGTATGTTCCAGAATTCCACCAAAGCTCAGGTGCCCGTTTTTGAAGCCAACCATTCCAAATGGATCCCCAATTCACAATTGATCCTTTTTTTAAACTGATGGGCCAAGGTTCTAGAGCAATGCATAAGGCATAGTTTCTTATTGCAGAGTGCTCAATGCTGATGCAGAGCCAATCAATCTCGTGGAACAAAGTTGTAACTCTGAGTTTCACGCTGGGGCGATCTTCAGACAACTGACTTATTTTTAATGTTTAGATTAGTGATGTTGCAGTGGCTATAGTGACATCATCAAATTTTTAAGCTTGTTTTATTATGACAACATTGCTCTATCATCTTTGCCGTTTTCAAATTGTCTCCATGGCATGATTTACCCAATTTATCATGTATTACTACTTCCCTGGTCTGTTCTAGGCATGGAACTTAATAAGGGGAATCTGGACTTGTCGCCATTTTGATTTCACTGCTGTGTAAATCCAATGGGATGTTGGCCATTTTGGATTGTTGATTATGGAGGATGAGTTATTGTACCTCCGGCATTTTACGTATCCGCATGCCACACTTTGAGAGTCTTCAAAACGGATAAGCAGGAACTTTGGTATAATTTGATCAGGGCTGCAAGTCGCAGTACACACCACTTGAAGTGCAGACACGGTTTGTGTGTGAAACAAAATGCACACACTGTATTATGGGTCAAGTGAAGATTTACTTGATCTGGCTAGATATATCGGTCCAAACTCCGAATATATCCGGAGGTACAATAACTCTGCTCCATGAGCGACACAATAAGATGGCGGTGAGTCCCCTATGAAATTTACTTGGTTCTATAGTACACTTAGCATACATACCATTACCAGTTGCATATAGGGTAAACAAGTAAGGATACATTTTAAATTGATAAGGCATCTTAAACAAATGCATATACAGTATGAATTTTTTGGCATTTGTCATTCAAGTATTAATGTTGCATACTCACTTGCTTATTGACATGGTTACATGATTAATTATCACTCCTTGCTCAGCTTGATCATTGGTGCTGAACATTTTCTTGTCAGTTGAACTTTTATGATAAGTACTGACAATGTCTTTTTATTTTTTTCTTGATGATAATAATCTTATTCTTATCCCAAAATGTGATTCTACTGAAATAATATGAAGGGAAATTAAGAAAATTTTAGTGCATATAGATAAATTGTCAACAAAATCATCATTTTAGAAATAGTACAAAAAAGGTGCAGCTTTTGATTTATTTGAAAATTGATCAAAGGTATATTTAACAGGTGCTTTCGATTGTATATGTATGTAACAAATTGTACAAAGTACTCGATGTCATTATTATTGATTATCTTTGAATGAATGTTATCCTTGTGAGTGACTAAAAAATGGTGTTAGATGAATTGTCAAAGGTGACGTCTCATTGACGCTAACACGACAGATGTTGTTAAGTTAAAGAAGACAATTGCACTATAAATTGCTGTATGTTACCATGTTGCTGAAGGGTTTATTGCTTGCTTATTCCGCCCACCTCATTTGCTTCTTTTTCTGTCATTTTTTGGCTTCCACCATGATCAGCAAGAACAGTCTTAAGTAAGTGCTTTTCCTTCACAAGTGTGTTCACATGATCTATACATGCGTGTTCATATGATCCATATTATAGCATGCCATATCTGGTGTATTCACACGGCATGCTGACATCCAATCCTATTCACGTGATTCTTTACTCGGTGACATGCGTATTTGTACCGTCTTCTCACAATGTCACGTGTATGTCAATCTCATGTGGTCTTATATAACTGACTTTGAATGGCTAACGCAAGACTTTTTATATAGATAACAACAGATCATCGAATGTTGCGAAGGGTGGTATTGTAACCCCAGATGAAGTATCCATTAATTACCAATTGTGAAAATACAAAATTTACCATGAGTTATGAATATAGCAACACTTTTGACAGCCGATATGAGATTATGCAATTTAGTGCCACACATATGACGGGCAGCAGAACAAGAGTTCTATTTTACCCCATTGTATTTTTAAGTGTTCAAACACATAATCACCTCCCTCATCCCCCATTCCTGAGAATAATATTTCGTCATGTGAGTGCAAGAAAGTCATATCTGCAATGGCTGCCCTAAGTTATTTTTATTTACACCTTGTCACAAGAATGTGAAAAGTCCCTCAAATTTCCACTGTCTTATGTCAGTGGTTCTTGAAATGGTTTTTCAGGTGACGGTCACCATTTCAAGAACCACTGACCCAAGACTGTACATCTTAAAGGGTGGAATTTAAATTTATGACAAATGCCAGCTGTTGCAGATATGACTTTCTTGCACTCACATTACGATTTGTGTCACCTGTGATGTTGTGGTCCTGTGTTTTTAAGATGTGTATTTGTAGATTATATCAATCCAGCCAGATATGAAATATAGCCTGAAAATATTTGTGACCAACCTGATGAATATTCAAACAAGTACTGCACTATATGTATCACATATGCTATATGTATGGCTGAGCTGAAATGCTTGTTGCACCCTGGCTATGAGGCTATGATATGAAATCACTTGACTACATTGTTTGCTGAATTATTAAAATACAACTCGTGGCTGTTACTGAACTCTATATTGCACCCTGGCTATGAGGCTATCACTCATCCATATTGTATGCTGAATTATTGGATTATAACTGTGGCTGCTGCTGAACTATGTATCCCAGAAATGAGGTTATAATATGATAGCCCCTGCATCACTTTATTTTGTTTTTTTACTGAAGATAATTGTGATGAAGTTCACTGAAGGGAGTTAATATAATGGCAATAGTTTTAAGTAGTATTCGCCCAAATCTGTTCTTTCCAACAAAATCAAGAAATTAGCCAAGTCCAATTATGTCATAGAGGTGAATATCGAAATATATGATGACATTCGTTCATGGAATTAATGGCTCGTATTCACAAAAGTTAATCCAGGAATAACTTTATTCCTGGATTTCTCATTCTCAGAACAGAAATGGCCCACAGTCATGAACTAAGTTAAATTTGACAAAGCCTGGAATAACTAGTCCATCTAGTCCATGGATTAACTTTATTTTTTATTTGCGAATAGCAAATTACAATATCAATGGAATTAATATAAAGTTTTTCCTGGATTAAAGTTATTCCCCTTTTGTGAATATTGGCCTATGTGTTTTAGTAGTGACTGTCCCATGAAGAACAAAACATCAATTAAAAAAACATGTAGGCAACGATCTAAGAATCAATTTTCGACACCTCGGAAATTTACAAGTTAAAAATTGGTGGTTCCCTGGATTTGACCCGGGACCTCCTGCACCCCTCCAAGCCCCACTACGTAAAGCCACTGAGCAAGTGCTACCATGGCAGCGATTTCTGGTCATAGTCATAGCTAACTCTGGTTTATGATGTATTTGGACTTACAAGATTTTCTTGATTTTGTGGACTGGGATTTTGTGAAATTCAGTGGCGTTAGGGTTAGTAGTGTTAATCATGGTATTACTGACTCCGGTTGACTGCATCACAATTATAAATAGCGCTCAGATGGCATGTGCTTTGTTATGTCCGTGTATTTCAGATATCTTCTGTGTTTAGAACAGGAAACGAGCAGCACGTATGTATCGCAAAGTTCCGTTCGTCGTCGTAAATCCTCCCCCACTCCGGGTAAATTTGGCCATGCATGACTTCTTTCACTACAGGACTATTCTTTGATGTTTACCAATTTGAACACTTTGAACTTTCTGTGATATTATATCGTTAGTTTTTAAGATGACATTTACGCCGTTTCGTCACTTTATGTGACATAGCGCCATCCACGATATTGTTCTATTTTGGTCTTGTCCAGCAGCTGATGTTTCAAAGCTTTTGTCGATCTTTAAATTTGAAATATTGATGACAATAGCAAGTAGAATTCTGGCTGCTTGAAGTTAATGTATAGAACTTTAGAACACATTATGTAGAGTAAATTTGAATAAATTATACAATGTTATTCCAAAGTGTTGCTTAGGTCAGAAACGGTATCCAATATTTGTGGCATGAGGAAGTGTGTAATAATTGAAATGTGGCACAGAGGCCGCCATGCTCATCAAATGGGAGTACATGTCCATGTTCAGGGGTGATTTTTTTTTCTCCTGCCTATTTTTTTTCCTAAAAACTTCCTGCTCCCCCTGGAAATCTAATGGTGCACCCCAAATGCTTAACATGGGGCTTTATTCAGAGCATTTGGAAGTTGGGGTCACATGTTGCGCATCAGCTATGTGGAGAACAAGTCACCAAAATGATCAGGTGGTTTAAAGTTTCTGGAAAACACAATATGGAAAACAGTAACCAAAATAATAAAAGTGTTTTACGGTTTCTGGTAACCTAAAATGTATGTAAAATTTCTGAATGAAGCTATCATCCAGTGTTTCTTTTTGGCATCATGCATTGTACATAGAGAACATGTAAATCCAGGGTACATGGCTGTGTTGTACACAGATGCAACCGGCAATCTGCACTTATGATCAATTAGGATAGAAATATTTTGCACAGGATCCATCTTAGTTGAGAACTGTTGTATTTAATTGTTAAACATTTGACCAGCTAAAATGATGATGAAAATTAACTTGAAATACAAACAAAAAACATTGTAATTTAGAGATATCATGATATTGTAGGCATATTTCCTGTAAAATATAATTCAAATAAAATGCCGATGATTTGCTGTAGAGCTCCGAATTAGTTTGAAAGTGAGAAATAGATTTTGATGTAACATTTGTTGTTGAATCCTTACAAAAACTTATTATTATATAAAATAATCATATCAATGACCTTTTAATTTCATTTAAAGATAAAAAAATCATGACTTATGATTATATAAAATACATTTTATCAATGACATTTTAATTTCATTAAAAGGTATAAAATCATGAAGGAACTATTTCATTTTGAATAAAGTACATAATTGCTGTTGTGTGTGTTAAATAATTATTGTTGTAAAAATGTGAAATGTGTATAAGTTTGCAATGACCCTTTTGCTGATATTTCTTCAGAGCCAATGGATTATACAGATTAGACCAGTAAGTTTCCGAATTTTCAACCATTTTTTCTTCTGCTTTTTGCTGTTAATGCACAACCAAAGCAGAATATGTGTACTATTAAAATATGTAGAAGCTTAGTTTGTTTACGCGTTGATCTTGATGTAAAGGCGCTCTGTAAATGCACTGCCCAATATATGTATATAGGCTAAGACAATGTGTGAATTTTGACTTTAAATGCCTTTTTTGTGTTGCACCAGGGATTTAAGGGAATTCTTGAAAGGGTACTGTGGGAATTGCATTTTCTAGCATGTGCGCTGCAGTCTGTCCTTTGGTATCATAGTTTAGGATATGTTAGAAAGGTATGCCTAAGTATTCAAATCCATTCATTATCCGGTTCAAGGTGCTTATGAAATGCGTGTAGAACATCTGCCATTATGCCTCTCGTCTGAAAAGTAATTTCTATTTATGTAGGATCGTTGTGAAATATTGGAATACTCCATCAAATTTACAGAACAACATTCAAATTTGCATAGTTTGAAGTCTACAGTGTATAGTTTAAGTACCAAAATAAAACATTTTTGTGAAATTTGACTCGATCGTCTTTGATTTTACTTCATGTCATTGGCAATCGCAATTTGCTTTGGTTGTGCTTGCCCTTTCTTTGCCCATCAGATATGAGGTGTCAACTATATATATTACGGGTGTCTTTTATATGAAGTGATATACTAACAAATTAATAATATGATAATATTAATATAATTAAGAATATGATGCACTTCAAAAATGTTAAAATAACAAGCTAATAATAGGGTTATATATAGGACATCATTGTACGAAATCAAGGAAACAAAACCAACACTAGATAAGGTGGATTCACTTCAAATTCTTCTGGGATACGATGACCAGCAAACTGACCATCACAAATAAACCTACTTCATATTTTGAAGTTTGTGGTTAATTCTGTTTATCTGTATGCTTTTGTTTTAGTCTAAATGATTACGTCTATGTGACATACGTGTATCCTCTGTATCTTCATTTGGATGATATATTCAAGTTGTTCTAATGCTTCGGTAATCAAATTTAGGTTGTTAAATCAAATCGAATTAATAATGACCAACATGATGTTGATATTTTGATAAATCAAATGATGTGAGGAATCTTATCGAGGCTAGAAAGTGATTATTTAAAATGCAATAAAAAAAGATGCTTTAGAAATCTATATCAAATTGAGATTAAATTAATAGGTCTGCTCCAGGGGTCCACCAGTCTATCAATATATGGTATGATGTAGCTTACAAAATATCTTTTACAACCATGACACCATATTACCTGTTGCTTGTGAAACATGTATAGTGTAGAACTGTTTGCATGAACTAGATTGTGAAGTCTTTTTGCCAGTGAGGCTGTATGGAAATTAAAATCACTCAATTCCTAGTATGCAATGTTGTTAACTATCAGTAGCTTCATCAACTTTAAGTTTAATCCCAAGATGTAGTATTCAATTTTGTCAAGTAAATGCAGTAGCAGCCATCTTTCATAATTTAGTATTCAGTCTTGGGCCAGTGGCTCTTGAGATGGTTCTTCAGGTTTCAAGAGCCTTTTATATACGGGAGGCAAATTTTGAGGGGGGTTTGCATTCTAGTGATATGGTGTTATATAAATATGATATGATACATGGCAGCTATTGTAGGTAAAACTTCTCTTGTATAGGATATTTAATACACAGCATGATTAATTCTTGTAGTAATGTAGAAGTATCCAAACTGATAGTGATAGAGTGATAGATCTGGGGCCGATTTCACTAACAAATAGCGATGGTCGCTAACCCCGTTTTGGAGTTAGCGAGCAAATGGGGATTGGTGTCGATCGCTAAATATTAGTGAAATCGGCCCCTGATATACCTTTTCAAAAAATGGGTCCTAGACATGAATGCAATGTGTGACTAAATATTCTTGAAAATGCATGGTTAATTTTTAGATCAATGTATTAAAATATTGTATCATCATTTTATGAAGTTTTTAGGCAAATTGACAGTGTGATGTGTTAGACAGTGTTTCTTGCACACATAATGGCATGATTTGTTTAGTATTCTATTCTATCTGCAGTAGAATATTAACAGTATTTGTAAGTACTTGTTATGCTTGATCAAGTTCCTCTATTCTCATTTTTCTTGGTAAAACACAGTAAACAATATTTTGTAGAGGGTTTCATATGTAACACTTAACATTGCATGGAATACAGTCATTGACAAGCCAAGGTGTAATAATCTCTTAATGCATACAGCAACCTTATGGAGACAAATTACTCAAAATTGTTGATTGATAACAGCCTTTTCCTATTGAAGCAAAAGGCAGTTGAATTCTAGGAAATGGATCAAATTACATGCTTCATCCATAGTGTTCCACGATATTTTTCTGGAGTTAGCAGTGCAATCTTCATTACTTTGGTTCCACAAAATTTTGAGAGAAACTGAAATATTTCTATGAGTATCATTTGAGAACATTTCTAGTAAATTTAACTTTTTGTAACTATCCATCGTATATGCACTGCAGTTACATAATTTCATTAATGCATGAACCCAGCTCTTCAAGTCTCACATGGCCCTCCTTGTAACTTCTTATGATAATTGCATCACTTCTTTCGTAGAAAACCAAGAATTCACAACCTGCACTTGTGCATGCTGATAAAAGTCATAGTTTTACATATTGATAAATTTGTATCAAAATATGTGAACTTATTTGAAATGTCAAATACATAGAATGGATAATGATCAACAATATACTTTGACTTTAATATCAATACTTGTGTGCAATTAATAGTGGTTTTATTATTTGCAACAAGCAAAATGTCTGGCTAATACCAGTGTGGCAAAGCTATGCGATTAGGCATAAAAGATGACATTTTCTTATAGTCAAAGTTGGGACTGTAATACATATACACATATTTTTTTTCCAAAATAGCCAATTTATACAAGGGGTGTACAAAGTTCTTGTGCACTTTTTCTTTATATGTAATGTAGTTTAACTTAATTGATGAAAATATGGAAGTTTCAAGTAAATACCAGGGGCCAATTTCACTAACATTTAGCGATGGTCGCTAACCCCGTTTGTTATTAAGCGATCATTTTTGGAGTTAGCGATCAAAACGGGGTAAACGACCATCGCTAAATGTTAGTGAAATCGGCCCCTGTTCTTGTTTGTTACAGTAGAATTTTAATTTGCCATTAAGAGGTTTCTTATTGAACACCCCTTGTATTATCAGTGATTGCCATACACATCACGTCATATAAAACCCACACGAGTTTGAACCGACCTTACAAGTTCACAGCAATATACTTGCTGCGAACTCCAGATGCATGCTGCAAACGCTTAAGTCTACCTTTGCAAACTCTGAGTGTCTCGCTGTTAACTTGTAATGGTGGTTTAAGCTGATGTAGCATGCCATAATTTTTACTACTTGACTGTTCTTTCTATTATATGTGGCCCAAGCTTTAAAGGTATAGGCCTATAATAAAGACTGCAGAAAGAAGACTTATTACAAATATTAATAATCTTGACACTGATTACTTCAAATGTCTCTGATGTAAAGTAGTTTTAACTGGAATTGAAAATGAAAGACTTTACAAGTGTATCTTTTTTGTTACAAGTTCTGTGCAGTATTTTGGTATTTAACTGTTGTGTTGAAATGTACCTTTATTCAGTGTATATATATGTACCTATGTTCAGTATACTGCCTTTGTCACTCTCTTTTTGTTCAAATATATCCATTTTTTACCATGTTCATGTCTTCGATCTAAATATATCCCCAGCTAGATTACTATGACTTACAACAATGTGTTTTACTACATTGTTACATAAACAAAAATTGCTGGATTTGTTTGTTTGTTTCTTTGAAGTAACTCGTATCTATTGTACTTTGAAATTACTGTAGCTTGTAACTCCAATGGAGGAATAGAAATTTTTTTTATGAATGAGTATGTGTATATGGTCCGTAATACCCAGGAAAAGTTGTCATTCTAGGTACCTAGTGGATGCAATCATAGTACAGAATGGCAACTGCTTGGTTAGGATTTTGGCTGTGTAATAGTTGTACAAAAGGTCCAATTGATTTTGGCTGTGTAATAGATGTACAAAAGGTCCAATGTTGAAGGTAACAGTAGTCTGGCTATGTTCTCTGTATTATCCGTTATAATTGATGTATAAATATATGCATGTATGCATGATAAAACCACAACTGTTAAAATTCTATTTCTCATTTTGCTTTCCATTATGTTTCATCTTCAGGGAGAGTATATTGAAAACTGCTAAGGCCTTAGTGGAGGATACCAAGACACTAGTCTCCGGCGCAGCCTCTAGTCAAGAGAAGTTAGCAGATGCAGCCCAGTCTGCTGTTGTGACTATCACCAAGCTAGCAGATGTGGTGAAGGTCGGTGCTGCCACCCTGGGAGGGGATGATCCTGAGGGACAGGTAAGGGATTAACAGGTTGAGAAGTTAACAAAAAGTCAAAAAAGTAGATGGAATCAATAGTCAATGATACAAAAAGCATCAAGGATAGAATACAAATACAACATATAGGGAAGTAGTATATAGGGAAGTAGTGAAAATTACTGGTCCCGAGGTGTTGGATGTGTGTGACTACTTTCTGACGTGAAGCAGATGGAAGTACTCACACGCATCCAACACTTGGAGATCAGGAATTTTCTATACTTAGCGAAGTAAACCATGTTGTATATGTTTTACTATACCGGTACCTCCTCATTATTTCAATGAATGTGGTGTTAACACATCAAAAAATCACCCAAACATTTTTCTTGGTCACCGTATGAATTTCTAACTGATAAGTGATATGATTACGGGGTAGTAGTAGGGGTGCAGTAGTTTGTTCAATTTTTTTCGCTGCGTGGGCGTTACCCGTACTTGGGGGAAGTAGGCAAAGTACTGTCACGTGCATCAGGTTTAAGCGACCAATTGTACTTCAGGGTTTCTTAATAAGTATTAATGGGGTATAGTAAAAAGAGGACGGAAATATGTATACTTTGGACTCTTGCATTTATACTAAAATGCACAATAATGGTAAACTGTGATTGAAATCATAGTTTATTTGAGGATTGCTTAACTATAGGCAAAATAAAAATTTATTGGACAATTTAAACAAAAATCCATGGTAGAGGTTTCATTCACAAACAATGGGCCCTGTACTCAGGATTTCTGTTTAAACTGTCCAATCAATTATTGTTTGGTCTATAGTGCAGGGTGCCATCTGTAGCAGGCAGGTATTACCACAAGATAAACCAGCAGAACTGCTACAGCCAGGTAGCTGAAGTTTAAAGCTTCGCCTTTCTCTTTTGGATTTATTGTAACCAAATGAAACCATGGTTTTGTGTGTGTATAAATACCAGTTTAAGTACCACACATGTTTTCAAATGAATGAAAAGTTATGGAAGGTAGTGAACTTCAATAAAATCTGTTGTCAACTTGATTAGCGGTTGCGTAAGTTGTTCAAATTGAGGACCCTAGAACCAGAAGGGGTTTAAATCACATTGAGTACAAACTGAGATAATGGCACAAACATCATATCATTTTTTGTTGTCTTGAATGGTATTGCTATATCTCGCAGTGACTCTTACACATGCTCTGATCATCAAATTAGTACAAAACTTGTACAGAATGTAGAAATGAGAATTCTGTAGCAGGAAATTGACACAACTCAATTTTCAAGATTTTGTGACTTAACCCCCTTTTAGTTCTAGGGTCCTCAATTGGCATTACTTCTAGCACACTCACCCAAGATCACTGCATTTTGATTAATATTTTTTTTTATCAGGTGATGTTGATCAACGCAGTTAAAGACGTTGCTTCAGCCCTGGGTGATCTGATTTCTGCCACCAAGACAGCAGCTGGCAAGAATGTCAATGACCCCGCTATGGGTGAACTCAAAAATTCTGCAAAGGTCATGGTCACCAATGTTACATCACTGCTGAAGACTGTCAAGAGCGTTGAGGATGAGGCTACTAGAGGTACAAGGGCTTTGGAAGCTACAATTGATGCCATTGTACAAGAAGCAAGGGTGAGTTAATTGTTGGGAGTGATAACACATTATAATTTTTTACCTCATCATGTTTTTTTAAGTCCATTTTTAAGCATGGTCGTCAGAGCACCACGCAGGGCATCAGATTTAATCAGTGTCTAAATATTGTAGCAACAGTTAAATTTGTTTTAGGCCTAAAAAAAAAAATAATTCTTTGATTGGCGTAACATAGAAAAAAATAGGGTAGGTAGGTTGGCTTTTTTTTTTTTAAATTAATTTTTTTAAATTTTTTAAGTCTATGTTTCACATACAAGAACACAAAATATACGACATAATATATACAAAAACATCTTCACTTTTTTCTGTAACACATCTTTTAGTTGTCATTTTGAATGTCCTGCAAGTCATATATCTCAGGCCCGCATGAATCGATTCCCATCAAATTTGGGATTTGGAGGTTTTTTACCATGCTCAAAAAAATATAAATATTTAGGGTCGGCGGTAAAAATAGGGTTACGCCAATCAAACAATTTTTTATTAGGCCTTACATACCTCACCTGTAAAGAAGAAACATCAATCTCTCTGAATTCTGCAACCATTGGAAAACTAGTGCTGGTTGATAGTACCTAGCTTTGCTTCAGTTTGTAAATGAAAAATAACGAGATCAAGCTACTGTAAATGCCAATATTTTTGTGCTCAGTAATTTTCATGCCCGGCCAATTTTGAATTATTTTGCACATTTTAATTTTCGCGCTTGTGATTTTATTTAATGTGCAGCAGTATGCAAATACCATTTTTCGCGGTACATTTATTTATTTTGGCGCCTGATGAGTTGAGCGCGAAAAACACAAAAATAAATTTACGCGAAAAATACCACACAGTATTACATGTCATGTGACATGTTTCTAAGAATCAATTAATATATCTTTCTTATCCATTGCACCCATATCTTAGATACTGGATAACCCTGCGCCTTCTGACAAGAGAGCGACACCAGAAGACCTCATACGTAGTACCAAAGCAGTCACTCTGGCAACAGCTAAGGCAGTGGGAGCTGGCAACTCTGGCAAACAAGATGATGTCATCGCTGCATCCAATCTTGGTCGACAAGCAGTGTATATCATGTTGGATACATGTAGAGTAAGTTTGGCTTATGTTTTGGAAAAGGTTTGTTCAGCTTTAACAGAAAAAAATGATATTTACCCTCTAAAACCTGTTGTTGTTAGCAAGCAGAAAAAAATACTTTCCACATAGGCAGCGTGCAGACTGCATGGACCACAAAAAGGGCTGCCAAATCATGCAACATGACCAAAAGAGGATGGGTTTTCATACATCACAAGTTGTTGCCTCAGGAGCAGACACTACAACAGGGTGTATTGTGTACAGGGTTTGCAATCCTAAGCAACTTTGAACAGAGTTTGATATCAAAAATATTGATTTTGAGTTGTAGGGCAATGAAAGGTAGAATATTCTTTATAATATACTGATCGGCATGATTTGAGCCGCGGTCAATATTTTTTACTCCTCCTCAACAAAATAGGTATATTGAACAAATATTGACTGCTTTTCTGCTTTTCATTCCAGCAAAACGATCTCAGGAAATAGTATATGGTCTCAAGATCACTTTGGAGCAATAGTCTTTACTCTAATTGTGACCCATCATGTCTAAAGGTACCTTAAGGTCGGCATTGTGAATTACGAGATATGGGCCATTGAAGCTGACCATAGTCAAAAATCACGTCCAAGGTCGCATTTCTAATTTCATCAGAAAAGTTACCTTCGAAGTTTATTCTTTCATATTAATCAGGTTCCATCATCCAAAACATGAGCCAAATGTTTTAAAAACCGAGATAAAAATCCTTTCTCCATTCATGTTTTACCAGTACAGAAACTTTAAACTTGATTTTCTCAGAACTATAGTTTTCTGATTCAGCCCGATGCCTTTTACCAATTTGGATGTAACTTTACAATCGAACATCCAATAACCAAAAGCAAGGTGTCATTTTAAAGCTTGAAATATAATCTTTCAGATGAAACCAAAAAATTTTCAGACCCTTAAGGTACCTTTTGATATACCGGATTTTGAATTTCACTCTTGTCAAAACTTGTAAACAAAACATCTCAATGACATGATCAAAAATCCAAACATGTAATATTCCTACCTAATCATTTGTATGTTTGATTTTTGTGAAGGGAGCAGCCAGTGCGGCAGAAACACCCGAGTTACGTGGCAGGACTTTACATGCTGGCAAGAATTGTGCCGATGCCTACAGGTCACTGCTGGTTCAAGTGCATCAGGTAAATTAACCTTCAAAGAAAAGTTTTTATAATGTAAGGATTGTTTTCATTTTTGTTCTAATTTAGCCTGAGTATTTGTTCTGATATGACAATGTATTTCTCCCATCAAACCCAGAGTTTTGATGGGAGAAATTACATGTACCAAAGTAGTGTTTTTTGCAGTTTTTTGTGGTTTTAATAGACCCTTTCAAAATCCATTTGGAAATCTCTGGAACATTGATCACATGGCCATTTTTTCAACCAATCACGTACAAGCTCATTAGTATGCACAATTTTGTCAACAAAATTTTCCGAAAATTCTCTCGCATTTCGGTACAATAAAAGTGAAAAATAAATAGAACCAGACCCATACATTATTAGATACACTAATTCTGAACAACTTTGAGCTGATGGTACATAAGTTAACCGACACAAAGAGTGAAATTTCCATTTGAAATCGGCTGATTAAGCTTTAGATTTCAAGTCGCATCAGGGCGATCACACTAAAAGTAGAAAGTGAACTTAACATTCTGGTTATTGTGTTGAAGAGTTGCTTTTTCTGTCTGCAATTGCCGGAGAGTGTAAAATCAGCTTTGGAAAGTCATGTTTTGAAAAAGGCTATTGCTTATTTTGCTAAGTTATCAATACATTCCCATCAAGTGTGAGTGGATCACTGCATTATATCACAACAATTGCCCTTTGGATTGGATTGA
>JXSR01S017655.1:16380-41870 GCA_000969725.1 Ophiothrix spiculata
CCCTGATGGCAGACAACAGTTGGCCCAACACAGTAAGAGGGTGGCCCAGACAGTAGGAGAATTAGTGCAAGCAGCTGAGGCCCTCAAAGGTAGGTCCAAGCTACACACTGTCAGGTGTCTGAAGATTGGCACAGTGTGAAACTCAAGAGTTACAACTTTTTTATACAAGATACACTATGTATATTGTCTGTTATGTGTGTGTTGCTAATTTTAAGGATAGTGTAACGAGAATCTATGAATTACCCTAGCCTCCTTCAAAGGCACCCGTAATTTTAGGGTTTGTGAATTTTTTAACGTGCGGCAGTGTATATAAACCATTTTATTTTCATGCTAGACGAGTTAAGCACGAAAATACCGGGCAAAACTAAAATAAATGTAGTGCGAAAAATACCACTTATACAGGCATGGTCATTACTCCAAGGTCGTCAACTCATTTGTGATATGGTCAGATTTCCATTGATTTCATATTTTGACACCGCTGGACTCCTACGCATGCTGTCAGTAATGCATTGGCATGGGTATGGATTTAGCCTCCTGGCTCGATGTCATACCATGAAAATTATGGAACTGATTCATTTCATACCTTTTGATTTTATAATAATTACTTCAAGCTGATATGTTATGGTCTTTCCGAAGTTTGGTCAATTTTGCTTGACCCAATGGTCAATCTTGCTTTACCATAGTCGTTTGTACTACACATAGAATCACACATTGTGTGTTATGGACACTGTCATTTCACATTTGGCATCTGTCAGTATGCACTCTTTACACTCTAAAAGTCCACCATTATCATAGTTTCAAATAAATTCCAGACATGAAAATTCAGAGCCTTGCATTTACAAAATTGCACAAATACACGAAGTTTTCCAGGTACCGTGGATTACTGATCGGAAATGACTCAGCATACTTCCTGATGTCTTGTGTGTGTCACAACCTTTACGTGTTGGCTGCGTTCAGATTGTCAGATCGTGTCCAAAATCAGGGGTCGATTTCACTAACATTTACGATTCATTGTAGCTACGAAGGGTTTACGAGCAACTAGATTTCATAAAGACATGAAAACCCTTTGTAAGTGTTCATCAAACCCTTTGTTAACGCTGCGTGGGGTCAAGAGGTGGTCGTAGCTAACGATGGGTTTTGGTCTTACGATGGGTTAACAATGCATTTTAACGTTTGTGAAATCGACCCCTGATTCAGTATCCAGTTTGATGGAAAAAACAGGTGCTCCAAATTGGACTACTGCAGATATAGTGATTCTCTATCTATTATCCTTGTTTACCATGTAATATCCCAGAGGAGGTTTTCACAATATCCCACGATGCAATGCAACATTGTACAATGTACATGCAAATCCAATTCAACTCCTATACTTTTGTACAGGTTTCTGACGTTTTTGAAGTGTCAGCAATGTGGGTAAACACTGGGCTGTTTTGAAAAGAAACACATCGCTGGAAAGATATGAATGAGTACTATTCAATGGAATTCTCAAATTTCTAACAGCCCCTTGTCTAGAAAACCATTATTGCCTATTATATCTAAGTGTATCAGAATAATGCATTGTGGGATATTCTGAAAACCTCCTCTGTGATATCCAGTCAGGTTCTTTTTCAACTTGTTGCTTGTTGAAATAATAGTCTGAATTTCTCTGCTTTGCTGAAAAGTTTGAATTACTGGTGCTTGCTGCCAATTAAGCAAGTCATTCTGAGTATGGACACACTTTTACATACATCTATAGTATTTGTTTGCTTGATACCAAATATTTCTGATATGCTTGAACTCTATAAACCTTGGAGTATGCAGCCAACCAATCAAACTCTGTTACGAGATCCATAGCATATCCATTGTATTCTACAACATTGTGAACTGGTAGTTTTGTATTGTGTAAGAGGCTAGTAATGATTGATTAGGATTGAAAATCAATGCATGTAAATAATTTTTGCAATGAATCGTTCTTGATTTTGGTATTATTTTTGGCTTATTTTGTTACGACCACATGGACAAACATTGAACATAAGTTGATTTGAACATTCAGCAAGATTGGGTATGTCGATAAGTATCAATAAATATGGACTAATTTACTTCCCTGTATGGTCATATTGGTTTATGTACGTTAATTGGCTGCGAGCTGCATACTTTAAAGATTTATAGAGTTTTGAGATGTGTGTAAAGAATTGAGTCCCAATGGTGTTGAGAGAAGCTTTACTGGATATACAGATGGATTTTTTTGCACTGTGTATCAGTACAAATTACCACCTTTTCCAGCTTGAATTGTTACAAAAATTCACTTGTTATCAATCATTTGAAATTGGTTCAGACTGTTATATTTTTCTAAAGTTTTTAATTATTATTATTGTTATTAGATTAACTTTTCCGTACATAAGTAGTTGTCTAATTATGATTATTGCTAGATTAATCATAGTTTTAATGTCTTCTATACACAATTACTTAGTGTTTTAATACAATTCTTATAACACCAGATCTATTTTGTAAATTGATATAATTCAGTCGGAAGTTAGTAATAAGAATAGTGTATCTTGATCACAGATATATGGGGGTAAGACTAATTGTCCATTTGTATCTAGTGACCCAATGAACATTTTTTAAATGTCATTGTGCAGAGATATATGAGTTCAAATTTCTGTATGGAAACTTAAGCAAACGGATAAAAAAGATTCTACACTTCATATAGATTTAGAGGAAAGATGCCATACTTGGCACCATTTTTATTATTTCAACATGGGGCCAAGTTTAGACTTTTGCCAACACATCGTCACATGTCGTAATACATGAATATTAGAAATATGACCAAACTCTGCATCCAGTTATGTGTAACAATTGGGTCAAGTAATATTTGTGCGATTTGCACACAACTGATTCGATGGCTGCAATCCAAGTTGATGTTGTCAGGACTGGAGCAGACCCGAATACTTAGGCCTGTATTCCAGAAAGGTGTTCAGCTAAACCATGGTTTAAGTGGACTTCAACTGTTCAGGAATGATACGCACCACTGCAGCTTTCAAGCGGAACAGTTCAATGAGCCGTGCTGTTGAGGAGAATTAAAACCGTGGTTTAGCTAAACACCTTTCTGGAATACGGGCCTTGAGAGTTTTGTGGCTGACGATGTCATTACATGGTCTGGTACATCAGATCCATTTACACAGTTTGCATGCATAATTTGAACAATATAAATCTCATGGACAGTTTACCAGACATGAAATCTCACTAGTAAATTGTCAAAGTGATTCATATTTTGATTGAAAATCCCATGAAAGCAGGAGAAAGATAGACAAATGATAAGAGTCTGTCATTCCATATATCTGTGATCTCATTATTGCTCTGTGTTGTTATTATAGGCAAAACAATAATTTATTGGACAATGTAAACAAAAATCCATGGTTTGGGATGCATTTACAAACAATGGGGCCCTGCAATCTGAATTTCTGTTTTTAAACTGTCCAATAAATTATTGCTTGAACTAAAGAGCATTCATGTACTGTACTTACTAACATTCTTTATCAAATTATTCTCCCACTTTTCCTCAGAATTATTGTCTACATATATGTTTCCGTCATAGCTTGGTATTTTGACTTTGAGTCTGTTGACCTTAAATATTTAATACGCCATGTTTGGTTTCTGTCAAGAGCTCTGTGTTTATTTTACATGTTATATTTTGCTATTTTTCGTTTCTTTTTTGTTTATAAAAAGTCTTAGGGGTATTGAATATTTTTAGTTATTTGAGAGTTGGTTTATTTGAGGAAATGCGGTACTATATCCTTATTTCCAATAATTTCTTGGTATTGCTGGTTGCTTTTTCTCTGACTCCATAGTACTGATGTAAAGACATTGGCAGTATTTTGTTCCATTATATCTGCATAAAGGGAAAAAAAGTGTTTGTCTCAGAAACCATTTGCAAAAACGCTATACGGTATGCGATATTTATATTCTTTAGGAAATTAGCTATGCGGTATAATTTCAGATAGGTGTGGTCAATGCGATATTTTTTTTTAAATCAGGGGTGTGAGAGTTTAATCTGATTTCAGATTTTTTTATGCCTTCAAAAGAGTCATAATTTCAGCTTTTTGGGGGTTTATTTTCAGCCTGTTTTTGGCATTTTGTTACTATTTTCAGATTTTTATTATCAGCCGACCCTCACAGCCCTGTTTAATGCTTTTAAATTTTAATCGCCCAACTTACGAGTGTGAAGTGCATGCCCAGTTCGTGGATTATCGAGTATCGCCCAACACTAATGTTTTTATTACAAGTTGTTGTATCGCCCATGCTATTATTCGACTTGGTAGCGACTTTCGGTACCCAGGTACAAGATAGTTTTATAATAAATGACAGTTATCTGCAAGATAGGCAACTAGCCTTTATTATTTATACAGTTTTTAGTATGATCCTGCCAGTTTAAATATGGAAACTTTTAACAGTTAAAATAAAGTGTAAAATTCAAGGTAAATTCACAACAGCAAATGACAGCAACCTGGATGGCAGTCGATTGCTTGATTATTCTCGATAAAAAAAGAGAGAGAGAGAGAAAGACCAGCGTGTAGCTCTAGGCGCATTTCACATAGCAATGCGTGCAGGTTTCTGAGATAAACTTTTTTTTTTGCTTAATCTATTTTGATTCTTCCAAAGTCAAACATAAACATTAATATAGAAAGATAACAAAAACTATCACTGCTTTGAAATTGTACACTTGCGTTGTAAGATCTGTGTGAACATACCATTAACACATTGAAGAATTATCCATAAACAGCAGTCACTTTTTGAGTTTGTTTTTCTATTTGAAAATGTTTTCTTTTTATATTGCTATTTTATACACCACAAAATTCCCCTATATCATCCATATGATGCACCTATAGTGTGAGACTTATGTGGCGCAATGCAAGTACTGTATTGTAACTATATCCTAAAAAGATGTCACAAGTAATGACATTCTAGAGATGGCTGGGCAGCTGATTAATGTAGGCCACAATGCAGTCATTACACAGTTACCATGTAGTCACACTGAAGTTACTATGTAGTGCCGCCGATGGTTGAGAATCTTGTGGTGTATACTTGAACTAACCTACCTATATCCCTTGATATCAACAGCTTCTCTTCATGAAAATCTATGGGAACATTCCTTAGATGCCTCTATGACTATAAAGCGTAAATCTGTAAACAGCTGTAAGTGTAACCCGGCTTTAATAGGCCGTCGTCGTCGTTCGTCGTCGTGTATGGATCCACGCCAGCTCTTTGTGCCTAGACATAGATCAACATGCCACAGTGTTCTTCCATTTTGCTCTTTTCACGTACCTTAGCATTCCTGCAACTCTTGATTGATCATCATTCTTGATTATTTTTTATTTTGTTTTCATTTTGATTTTGTTCTCAGTTTTTGATTTGATACAACCATGCAACTTTTGTGTGTGTTATCATCTTTCCTTTTTGTTATTTTGATTTGCATATTTTATATCATTTTGATTTCCATATAGTTTTTTTGTCAACTCTGTATATAAAAAATATTGCATTATTTTTATTTTGTGAATTTTTAGTTTATGTTCATCTTATTTGATGTTTCAAGGTTAACATTTGGTCCTATATCACTTCACAAAATGTGGGGGTTTTTTTTCGAGTGGTGATATGGGATCAAAACCTAAACAATTGTTGTGCTATATGTTGTGGTGATATATAAATAAGTTAAGACACAAAGTAGATATAGAGAAAAATCCTTGCTTTCCTTATTTACCCAAGATGAGTTTTAAAAAAACTTTTCACCTTGAGCTATAATTGTACCCCTCATGGTTCCCAGTACTCATGCTACAAGGTACAAGCCTCAATCAAACAACCCAGTATTTCATGCAAAATGAAAGATTCAATAAGCCAATAGTTCCCCTTACATTGTTCAAGATTCCCTATTTTCCCCTAGATTCCGTGGATAAAAGCATCCATCAAAAAATCTTACACATAAAAAATACACATAAAGGAATATTGGTGTATTGAAGCGCTGTGTAAAGTGCAGCGTATTTCCACCAATTCTGCCTTTAAAAAAAATAGTTCAACTTAATCTGCTCAAGATTGCATAGTTCCCCTAGATTCCCTGGATAAAGGCACCCATCAAACAACCCAAAGTCTTACATATAAAATACACATATAGAAATATTGGTGTATTGAAGCGCTGTGTAAAATGCAGTGTATTTCCATGCATGTGCCCCCCCCCCTTCTGCCTTGAAAAAAAAATGTATATGAGAAGAAGATGGGTTTTAATTACCAAAGTGTTTAGTTATATCAAGTAGCATGTTAATGTCATATTACAAGTCCAGTCATGATAAAACTATACCGTGACAAATTGATCAAAGAGTTGTTGTGTTAGTTTACTACACTTGGCATTACTACACTATTTGCTAACCTCAAATATTTGTTTCAAATGCCATGATAATAACTTGTATGTAGCTGCAATTTGAGGCCCTCTCGAGGACAGACGAACACAAGATCGAGTGCGAGTCTGAGCACAAAGCGTGAGACCATTTGGGTTTATAGTAATACAGTATCGTGTTCGATATTTAGATTGTTTTTCGGTAAATTTAAGCCACTATGCCCCAAAGTAGTGTTAACTTGTATGTCATAGTTTAATATAACATGGTTTTTTGAGAAATTTCCACTTTAATTAAGAAAGGCATTTTGGTTTAATCTCAAAATTTTGGTTAAATATCTTCAGGCCATTTTTCAACTTTTCAACTACTTTCCAGAAGGAGCAAATCAATATTTATAGTTATATATATAAGTTATATTTTAATGATCAATTAAGCTAATCACTGTCACAATTTATCATAAACTGTACTTGGCTCTCTACCAAATCATTTGGTGGGTCAAGATATCTATTTTGGCTATATTCTAAACACATTTGTGCCATTTTTATTTTTCCATGGTTATTCTAGATCAAGGTACGTGTCAAATTCTCAATTTATCTCAAATGCTCCGATCTGACTAATACAAAGATGTGCTTTGTTAAAACATGCATGTCTTTAAAATGCATCTCAGCTCGTCTTCATCAAATTTGCTCCCAAATTTTAACATTCAGAAAATTTCCAATATTTTTTACCCCTCAAAGTATGCAAATATTTTGTACTATCTACTACCTCATCCAGTTTACATGCAGTTCCTTTGTCAAGCAAGCATGTCATAAAAATACTTTGTTTGTAAGTGATATCGTACCAAGGATTTCTAGTAGTACATGTATGAAAATCTTTATGCCAAGCAAGCTATAGGGTTACACAGGGGTGTGAAATTTCCTCTTTAAAGCTTATTATCTCCCCTTCTTTCTTTGAGCTAAAATGTTAGCCTTTTCTTCAATTTTCAACAAATTTGGGGCACTTTTTCCTCTCATTTAATCAAAATCGTTTGTTTTTCAAGATTTCACACCCCTGATTCCTGTACCATATGTATGTGTGTGAATATGTGATCTTTTTTGTCAAACAAGCTACAGAATAATTGTGTGTAGGTAGTTTGCATCTTAAAATTTCAACCTGCCATTTTCTTGTTTGTAGTATAAGAAAGCACTGTTTTGCGTACTGTTTGAAGTTTTTAACCAGCGCATGTCAACTGTGTAGTATAATTTCAGCCAGTAGCTAATTAGATCTACAATGTTATGAACTACTCATTTGCATATACGTTTGTTTTTTCTTTTATATGTATGAAAGCTTGTGATTATTTCTGTGGGTATTTCAAGTTCATCAAAGTGATGCAACTTAGTTTATGTGTATTGAAATTTTATTAGATTAAGATACTAATTAAAAAAGATATTGACTTAATTAATTATGTGAGGTTTTTTAAGTAAGTTGTAATTTAAATTGAACTTATTTTAACAAGTAAAGTATTATGTTCTTAGTTCTTTTCACTATAATGTAAAAATTTTTGTGTACAATCACGAATTTGTCAATTAAGATATACCAACCAAATATACATGAACACATTTCGAGGGCTGTGATAGCAGAAATGCGTACTTGTTTTAAATATCTAACTGCTTCATTTTACTGAATTAATTTATGGTTTGATATCCGGTAATTATTTTACCATTCGTTACTTGATTTATAACAAATGTTTTGACAGTGATTAAATCTCATGGAATAACATAGCCAGTTCCTTTTACTCACAATAAATAAATCAGGGCCCCGTTTCATAAAGATTTGAATCAAGCATACGTTTGATTTATCAAGCGTAAAATAGGTTAATATAATGTAAATTTATGTTCGAAATCAAACGTAAATGGGCCCCATGACTAATTAGAAGCTGAGCAATTTGTTAAGACAGGTATGTGAAGAGTACAAAGTTAAAGCATCACATCTTGTTCATTGTAGGACCTGAATTGACTCCAATGCGAAGCAACCTATTACAAAATGCATCTTTCTGTCTATCTCTTGTAAACCAGCTACACCACTTGCTCACATTCAAAGCTATGCAATGAATGTCTAGAAAGAAAAAGAAACACCCGTAGCAGTAAAATCAAGGCATGCAAAATGTATCATTCACCTTCAAAGGATCCATATCTCTATTATTTGCAGTACAGTGTGATCATACAATTTTGTTGACCAAATGATTACTTAATGCATGCATGCAGCTACATTTTCAGCCATATAGAGCAATTTGTTTCACTGTATATGATGCATATTTAACACAAATGTTTTGATATTTCATTAACCAGGGTCAGATTGGATCGATCCAGATGATCCCAACGTTATCGCCGAGAACGAATTGCTAAGTGCTGCTAACGCCATTGAGGCTGCTGCTAAGAAGTTAGCTCAACTCAAACCCAGGACTAGAACAGGACCTAGAGTGAGTATACCATTGATTAGGGTCAGAGGTCAAACAATGATAACCCTTGACCTCTCAGTGATGAAAGTGTCAGGTTTATTGTTTGACCTTACTCATTTGCATGCCATCATATGGTCTCAGACCTATATCAGGAAGTTTATCCAAATTATCTGCATTTTCAGATAGTTAAATATTCCAGGATATGATTTTCCATGAGACAAATGGTTTTATTATTTTTTAAAAGATTGTATGCATTTGTTTTCTTTCTAAAATGTCAACATTTGTAATTGGGTGTTTTATAGCAATGAGAATTGTAGAGAACAATATCATATATGTTTATGTTAACAACTTCTGATTCATGTATTATTTTTTTTCAAATTCCAAAATAATTCAGAATTTTCTTTATATTAGAAATAAATTATTATATTATGTTGTAAATTTTATGTCAAATGTTAGATGGTTTCAGATTTATATAAAGGATTGATTTTTATTTTGCTTTGAGTAACAAATGATAATATTTGGCGATTGCAAATTATTATGATTTAGGTTATATTCAATTACTGAGTTAATGTTATAAAATGTCCAGCATTGATTGTAGGCTAGACCTAAAACGCTATCAATCTTGAAGTATGTAGCAACCAGCTGATTAACATAAACATACTACAAAACCATATATGCATGCACATAAACCAATATGACCATACGGATAAGTAAATTAGTCCATTTTTTGAATCATATTCACATACCCAATCTTGCTGAATATTCACATTTTGTCCATGTGGTAGCAACGAAATTAGCCCCAAATAATATCAAAATCATGACTGATTCATATACAAAAAATATTAATACACAGTGATTTGATCTTAATCAATCATTACTAGTCTCTTACACAATACAAAACCACCATTTCACAATGTTGTAGAATACAATGGATATGCTATAGATCCTGTAACAGAGTCTGATTGCTTGCTGCATATACTTCAAGGTTTATACAGTAAAGTGAGGCATGCTGTAAATTTACTCATTTGGCAATTACACAAAAATGTGTTACTGTAGTGGCTCACAAGATTTTCTTTCTTTTGCCTTGAAATTCTGACACTGATTCTGAAATAAGTTTTGTAGGGACTGACAAATCTCAAACGAAACTGCATGGTCTATTCTTTCTGAAAATGTAGATCAGATGACAATGCACTAGTGCATGGTGGAATTAGTATTGGTACTGGTAGCTTCTTCATTTTGATGGGTTATCGTCAGCTTTTTTCTTGTGCATGGAAAGTGTCCAAGATTCTTGCATTTTTATTTCCATCTCATTTCCCTCTCATTCTATGTTATGATTTTGTCATGAGTTTCTTTGATCCTAAGTTACTATCTGCATTATAGGTGTGGTGCATGGGGTTTTGAACCATTGACTTCTGATTAAGATTATGAATTAAGATATTTGTGATTATAACAGTTTGTTAAACGTCAAAATTATATGTTGTATGGAAGCTTGAGAAATGATTCAATAGTAATTACCATCCTAATAGACTATTTATATTCAGGAAAAAAATCTGGCATTATCGTAATTTCCTTTAATTGTAACAAGGCTTGAGTAAGAATTAATTTTGTAACTCCAAGCAAGTCTGCCTTGGTTAAATGTTAAAAAAATATTTTGCAATGATCAAAATTTGTTCTTTTGCATTTGCTATATATTTCAAGACTTGAATTTATTAAAAATCTACTTTAAACAGAGAAATCACTTTCCCTACTTTTGTAGGAGGTTTTTTTTGTCAACATTTACTTGTACAAATGAAAAGCCAAGTTTTTCCCAACAATTCATGCTTTTTGAATAGCATTGAGTGGCATTTTCCGTAAGGTTACGAGTGACCACTGGGATTTGTGAATATCTAAACAATATTAAACTTTCTAGCCTATGAGAAATTTTTACAAGATGACTTCAGCAGTGAAAAGTTGTAATTCTGAAATATAATTCTTTTG
The DNA here is from genome assembly GCA_000969725.1 of Ophiothrix spiculata. Lineage (NCBI taxonomy): Eukaryota > Metazoa > Echinodermata > Ophiuroidea > Amphilepidida > Ophiotrichidae > Ophiothrix > Ophiothrix spiculata. Next base: position 27,154 of record JXSR01S017655.1, read on the forward strand.
TATGATTTTTTTCTAAAAGAAAGGCTTAGTTGGTATGAGATTGAAACTTTTTCAGAATAAAATGGATTTCTGCATGACGATTGATTGCATTTGTTCATTTGTGTGTTAGTATGTCTTGTCTTAGTTTCATTCGTTTGTTTGTTCATTCATTCATCATCCATCCATTTGTCTCCATCCATTCATTCACCAAATCCAATTATCAGCCAAATGGCCGACAGCGTAATAGCGCCCTCCAGCTATGGCAGAGGATATGGGCCGGGGAAAGCGTAGATGATTTGCTAGTATGTAAATAACTCTGCACATGTAGCTGTTTTAGTCTTGGGGATCGAAATAAAATCAAAAACTTGAAAGTGTATTTTGCGATATATTTTCAGTTTATACAGTTGATTTCCTTTGCTTCCATATTTTTTTTCCACAATTTAAGATTGTAATTGAGCATTTAAGAATTTTCGAGGGGTTTGAGTAAATGGAATATGCTGAGTGAATGTATTTTATTTCGATCCCTGTTATGCGATGTTGATGTCTCTGACAGACCATGGGTCTCAGTGCATGAATTAAGGATTCAGGCCTGATTGATGTATGTATGATTATGCAAATATGTTTTGTAATATTCATTGAGCGTTGATACAGCAATTTCAAGATATGTCAGTAGTTTTTAAGTTAAATTTTTCATTAAATTTTGAATTGTTGCAGTGAGGTTTTGGATATTCCAGAAAGTAAAGTTGCCCTGCAGACACACACCCATGTAAGCTGGGGAATCATTGTATTGCAGGGGATGGAAGGAGGTCATGAATATTAATATAAATAACATATGTAATAACTGATAAATCAGTAGTAGCACGGGCACCAATAGCAAAAGACTGCAGGAGCATAGCGCCGAGGCCGCTTCAGCTCGAAACCAGGCGGTTGATGGTTTTTAGGTCCAATTTATAAAGAGTCCCGCAGGGCTATATACTGGGAATCCACGTATAGGAAAATGTCAACAATCCCGGCAGCTTCTCCCGTGGTCTAGCGGTTAAGGTACTAGACTCAAAATCATAAGATGAATGACTGGCGTGAGTTCAAGCCCGGCATGTATTGTGCTGTTTCTTAAAATGGAATAAAATCTTGGCATATAAAAACACAATTTTAAGACTCGAAAAAATAAGAAAAATGATGCTTATATACTCTTAGTTCAGAAATTTGCATCATTTGATAAGAAGTGGGACCTTCCTCCAGCCCCTGCAATACAATGCTTACCTGTAAGCTATGGCCATCTGCATTTCATTATTACAGCTTTCTTTGTTTTAAGATGAGAAATGGGTTATTTAATTGTTTTAGAAAGTTCAAATGTGGGTCAACCATGTATACAGGGTGAGTCAAAATAATGTGTAATCTTATCAGTGATTTTATATAACCAGTTCCTTTTATTCTTTTGCAAATTTGTTCTTATATGAGATGTCATGTTTCATTAGCTTTCATAGAAAATTTATTTGCGTTGAAATCGGACAAAGCCTTCTAAAGTTATAGCCATTTAAGTAAAGGTACCCAATTTGAACGGCGAACAAACTACGCTATTTAGTTTACATGCGTACTGGTAACAAAGGCTGTTGTCTCTTTCAATCGTTATGATAGGAACGCCTATGGAAGTAAAATAACAAGAAAATAATAGGCTATTGAATGTGGACTTTGAAATATCGGGAGGGGGTTGACTCTTGAGGTTTTGTTCAGATCCCTCAAAAAAATCCCCTTCTAATTCAGTTGTTATTTTGATGAATCATCCGGATCAGGATTTTCCCACACTGTGGATCTTCCAGAGTCGTTCTTGTTTCTGTTACGAAGATCTGTGTGGTCTTTAGCTTATAAACAATAGTTTATATCGCTTAAGGTGATGGGACCTGGTTGGCATCCGTAACATACAGACAAAACAGACAGTGATCTTCAACCGGACCGTGAGTCTGATGATACAAAATGCCTGTGCCGGTTGCTACATTGTTGCACCATGATTTATCTCCTGGCATTGTAGTGTATGTACTAATGTCATGAAATTTAAAGGAGTGGGATTTTGGGGTAGATTCTTGTAAAGTATGTTATTTTGGATGATTGCATCATGAAATTGTAAAAAAATGTGTTTGTCATTTTTTTGGCGGCCATCTTGGCATATTGGCGGCCATTTTTCAAAATGGCCGCCATTTTCAGCTATTTTTGCAAATATGTCAGTCTTGAAAGCTCGTACAGACATAATTTTGGTGTCTATACCCATGTTTTCAGGCCCAAGAAACTAATATTTTATGTTGTTTGAATGTTGTGATGTCTCCTTGCACCAGAAATCCAAGATGGCTGCCAAAATGGCCGCCATAACATAAACAATTCTATATATCGGCTTCAGGTGTAAATATAAAGACGGTTTTGGTGTAGTTTAGTCGCTTTTTTAAGGGGTCAATGAACAATATTCCTAGCACTTCTAAGTCATCAATGACTTTACTTATACTAGAATCAAAGATGGCTGCCAAAAATAAGCATAATGTTTGGTCAGTGATACACAGAATTGTCCATTCCAAGCCTTTTCTTTTTGAAATTTTATACGATTTAAGTGTCTTTTTACATGTCTTTGTTCAAGAAATGAATGTAATGTAGCTTACTCTTGATGACTTGTGGCGAAAATAGCACTGGTATATTTATATAGTTATAAATGGCCAACACTGTATCTCTTTGCACTGAGATCTTTTCGTTTTCATCTATTCGTCTTCTGTCTCTGAGTCAGATTCTGTGTCAGAGTCTTGTGTTGCTTGTATGATGTTGTTGCATTTTTCAGGGTTGGCTTAACACATACAGAATTCAGTGCAGTCAACATTGTGTTGCCTACATGTGCAGCATCCACTACATCCGCTTTTTCTACAGCCACACTTTACTGACTCCACTAATGCTTCTGGAGCTGCAGGAAGTCTTGAGAGGATCGGCGCAAAAACATCATTATTGTTTGTCCATCCTAGTGCAGTTGCTTCAAGTTTTCTTGGTTGAGTAACGAGAACTTGCTGTCAAATTCTGCATTGCAAATGATATCTTCTTGTGTGCTCATGAATGGCACCTTGAGTGGGGGGGGGGTGGAGTTTTTCAGTCCCCTTATTTGACTTGAGTGACCTGAAATATGACCATCTTGCATCCTCCGCCTTGGTGTACGAGGTCTTTTTGGTAGAGTAGAGTTGGCAAACAAGTTCCTCACACCCTTTAAGGACTGCGTCACTTGGCTCGTCATCAACTCCTAGAGCAGTAAGTGCCCGTATGACTTCAGGACTTGCTTTGAAAAATCCTTTCCACCATTGGTTTTTACTGTTGCCATGAATATACCCAGTTGTGTCACATCCACTCATGGCATGCAAACCACGCAATGCAGCCACTTTTCCTGGACCTAGTGCACTGTAAATGGGCTGTATTGGACAGAGGCGGTTTTTATCTCCAGTGCCCATTATTAATGCTGCTCTAGAACCCAAAAATGGTTGTAGAGACACAGCAAGCACCATCACATCTGTATCCGAAGAGTATATGTTGAAACCAGCCTTGTTAAGCTCAGCAGCATAAAGAATGAGAATGGTGTATGCTTCTTCTTGTGTACTTTGAAGCTGAACAACATCTGATGATTGCTGGTTTGGTAAAACTCCAAAGCGGGTTGCGGCAGTGGTAGGTACATTCGAGTGTTGTACCACTTTCTGTGCAAGATACAATATCAATTGGTCCTTTGTGTTGGTGCTGCTATTAAAAGGAAACTGGTAAAATCCTTGATAGGAGTTGCATCCTCCACTTTGTAAGACATCTGCTTGGATTTCCCCTTTGCTCTTAGTTTCCTGGTTGCACCCTTCATTGAATTCTGGACGCTGTAGTCATCAAACACAACATAGGTGCACTTGTATCCTCTTGATTTCCTGATAATGGCTTGCACGTAGTGATTTGCAAGGCCGGTACAGTTCTTAATGACTGATCTAAAAACCACTAGCTCCTGGACTACTGCCATTGCATCAAACAAAATGCATGTATTTTCATGAATTTCTGCACTCGAATATGTTACGTTGGTGGTAGTATGCTGATCTGTACTGGTTGTAGGCCGATTATCAGGATGTGTATACTCTCGTGGACAAAATTGGCTACATAATTAATTATCTTGAACCTCTCTGGTCAGTAGTCTGTGTGGTCTCGGACATTACATTGGCATGTGACTGGTTAGCAGCGTGAGAGGTTCCAGGCATTACATTGGCTGTAAGCTCGTTTAACCTTTCTGACAATTGAGATGCTCCATCAGTTAGAGTATTGGGTGATGCTTTCATGTCAAGCTCCCTTGAGAATCTAACCAGTCACCTGTCAATGTAATGACCGAGACCACACAGACTACTGACCAGCCTACAGTATCTGAGCCCAGAGATTGTAGCCAATTTTGTCCAGGAGAGTACACATGCTGATAATCGGCCTACAACCAGTACAGTGTCTGGGTCCAAAGAGCATACAACCACCAATATAGCATATTCGAGTGCAGCAATTCATGATTATACATGCATTTTGTTTGATGCAATGGCAGTAGTCCAGGAGCTAGTGGTTTTTAGATCAGTCATTAAGAACTGTGCCGACCTAGCAAATCACTACGTGCAAGCCATTATCAGGAAATCAAGAGGATACAAGTGCACCTATGTTGTGTTTAATGACTACAGCGTCCAGAATTCAATGAAGGATGCAACCAGGAAACTAAGAGCAAAGGGGAAATCCAAGCAGATGTCTTACAAAGTTGAGGATGCAACTCCTATCAAGGATTTTACCGGTTTCCTTTTAATAGCAGCACCAACATAAAGGACCAATTGACATTGTATCTTGCCCAGAAAGTGGTACAACACTCGAATGTTCCTACCACTGCCGCAACCCGCTTGGGAGTTTTATCAAACCAGCACTGAATCATCAGATGTTGTTCAGCTTCAAAGTACACAAGAAGAAGCATACACCATTTATATTCTTTATGCTGCTGAGCTTAACAAGGCTGGTTTCCACATCAACATATATTCTTCGGATACAGAAGTGATGGTGCTTGCTGTGTCTCTGCAACCATTTTTGGGTTCTAGAGCAGCATTAATAATGGGCACTGGAGATAAAACCCGCCTCTGTCAAATACAGCCCATTTACAGTGCACTAGGTCCAGGAAAAGTGGCTGCATTGCTTGGTTTGCATGTCATGAGTGGATGTGACACAACTGGGCATATTCATGACAAGAGTAAAAATCAATTTTGGAAAGCATTTTTCCAAGCAAGTCCTGATGTAATACTTGCACTTACTGCTCAAGGAGTTGATGACGAGCCAAGTGACGCAGTTTTTAAAGGGTGTGAGGAACTTGTTTGCCAACTCTACTCTACCAAAAAGACCTCGTACACCAAGGCGGAGGATGCAAGATGGTCATATTTCAGGTCACTCAAGTCAAATAAGGGGACTGAAAAACTGCCCCCACTCAAGGTGCCATTCATGTGCACACAAGAGATCATTTGCAATGCAGAATTTGGCAGCAAGTTCTCGTTCCTCAACCAAAAAAACTTGAAGCAACTGCACTAGGATGGACAAAACATTAATGATAAATTTGTGCCGATCCTCTCAAGACTTCCTGCTCCAGAAGCATAAGTGGAGTTAGTAAAGTGTTGGTGTAGACACAGAATCTGACTCAGAGACAGAAGACGAATAAATGAAAACGAAAAGATCTCAGTGCAAAGAGATGCAGTGTTGGCCATTTATAACAATATAAATATACATACTAGTGTTACTCTTGAAGACTGGTGGCAAAAATAACACTAGTATGTATATTTATAACAATATAAATATACATACTAGTGCTATTTTCGCCACAAGTCATCAAGAGTAAGCTACATTACATTCATTTCTTGAACAAAGACATGTAAAAAGACACTTAAATCGTATAAAATTTCAAAAAGAAAAGGCTTGGAATGGACAATTCTGTGTATCACTGACCATACATTATGCCTATTTTTGGCAGCCATCTTGGATTCTAGTATAAGCAAAGTCATTGATGACTTACAAGTGCTAGAAATTGTTCATTGACCTTTAAAAAAGCGACTAAAATACACCAAAACCATCTTTATATTTACACCTGAAGCCGATATATAGATTTTTTTATGTTATGGTGGCCATTTTGGCAGCCATCTTGGATTTCTGGTGTAAGGAGACATCACAACATTCAAACAACATAAAATATGAATTCCTTGGGCATGAAAACATGGGTATAGACACCAAATTTATGTCTGTATGAGCTTCCAAGACTGAGATATTTGCAAAAATATATGAAAATGTCGGCCATTTTTCAAAATGGCCGCCAATATGCCAAGATGGCTGCCAAAAAAATGACAAACACGTTTTTTGGTAATTACATGATGTAATCATCCTAAAAAACATAGTTTGCAAGAATCTACCCAAAATTCCCATTCAATTACACAAGGACATATACTTATTGGTCAAGATTGTGCACTGATATCTGAAATGACCATCAGAACTTTGATTTGGTATCTCTGCACCACAATGCATGCCCTTTAAACATTTTGAATGCAGTGTCAAGTTAATCAATGCACAGTCAATAAGATTACCCATTAATTATTTTTGCTGTACAGTAAATGAGTTCATGTTGAAGCAAATGTGTTCGACATCAAAATTGGGTACTTTTACGTAAACGGCTGTAACTATAGTATGCATTGATCAATTTTAACAAACTAAAATTCTCATGAAAGCTGATTAAATTTGCTATTTACCAAGTATTATTAAAATTGATAAACATAGACAGATTTCCTGTGAAAAAATTTCCCCGTTGATTACTCTTTAATTTGACTCACCCTGTATGTCCGTATAAGTTGTAGGAAGGCGTTTTACAATAACCATACATAATGAATTGTTCACTGCCTTTGGGCTGGGCGTACCACTAACTTTGATATCTTCCAAATAGCAACACTGCAATAAACAAAGTTTAATGAAATTGTCGACACTTTATTGCATAGGAAGGAATTTTGTTGTCAGAATTACTACAAAATATATAAATTATGGACTGTGCACTGCCTAGCTGGCTGGCTGATCATACTGGTATGCGCCGTAGTTGTTTGTCATAGTGAATAGCTGCCTGATGCTTTTGTAGCTTTTTAATTGGTAGTAAGTTGTATATGAGTAGTGATAAGTTTCATGGATTTTTATGACCAGTACTCATGTTTCAGGCATTGATCCAGTGTTGCCATCACGGCAGTTTACCCGCCCAATTAGGCTACTTTCAAATTACTTGCCCCTGATAGAATTTGTCCAGCAAGTAAACTAAAATTAAGCTACTTTTGCCGTCATCCAATTTTTGGTAGCTTTTTTCCCAGCTTTTTCCTTTCAATTTGGCAATGAATTAATATGTTGTCTATTCAGGGATATTTTGAACCTTGAAAACATTAAAGAGCAACTTAACTATCAACATGCATCTTAACAATCATTATATTGGATTGTTTTTTATTGGGAGATATCAACATGAATAATATTGATTATCCAAAATTTCCGCAAGGAGATAATATTATTGCTTCTATACCCAATTGGACTGTTTTAGTGAAGTGAAAAATTTTCCTGGTTCAAAACATTCTACATATCTCTGAACATCAAATTACGTGAACCTTGGTTTAGCCAAATTTGTACAAATTTAATTGTGATTTTTTTCCACCAAAACAATATGTATGTGTGCGGAAATTTCTTCATATTTTCAATGCATAAAAGTGAAAATTACTCATATTCAGACCTAAACATATGAAGATCATAAATTCAAAACAACAACTGATGGAATCAAAGGCTTACTGAAAGAAAAAGTTGAAATTATTTCAATAAGCTTAAGATCTATATTGGCAAATAGCAGGCATGTTATACTAAATCTCTGAAAAAATGTCTTGCTATTGTCATAATATTCCCATGTCCAACATGGCAGAATGTGTCTTAAACATGAGTACTCTCAGGCCATTTCATACTTCAAGAACTTGATAAGTATCTGCAATACTGTAATATGGATGCTGAAAGTGCGACATAAGTACAACTTGCTAGCATCTTGAAACATGTTTTGTCAACTGCAGACGAGTATGAAATGGTCTTCATGTAATTAGAATAGCAATAAATCAAAATTATAAGATCTTTTTGTTATGATATATTTAAGACATATTTTCCTCACAATATTTGTCGGGTACTAACCAATATTAATGTTTCATTTTTCCAAACAATTTATCCCATGGAGTTTTTGATAGGGAAAGTTAGTACTGCTTGACTTTATTGGTGTCACTGAAAGCTTTAAGTTTTAAATTTAGAAAATTAGTCTTTTTTTTTTAATTTTGAGCTACTTTGTGAAAGCTATTTTCAGTTCAGAGTTTTTTTTGTTTGTTTTTCTTCAAATATGTATAATGTTGTTTGTATTAGAAAAACACATTTAGAAATTCACTATTATTTGGTGTGTATTCAATATAGTGTAAACACAAAGCTCAAAAGATAGAGCCAATAATGGATTTACTGTAGGTAGATGGACCCAGGGCCAGAGATATTGTGAGACCAGAAAATTAGTGGGTACTAACAAGAGACAAAATATAACAGGGGTGTGAGAGTTCCTCCTTTCAGCTGATTTCCTCGTTTTTGAAAATGTTCATGTGTTAAAATTGTAGCTTTTTTATTGTTTTTCAGCCCGTTTTTGACCTTTTTCCCAACTTTACGACACTTTTCCTCATTTTTGTCAATTGGCCTCTCACACTCCTGATATAATGAACAGAAGAAAAAAAAGCACACTATACTTGTTTTCAAGTTTATTCATAAATAGAAATATATGCTAGTGCAATGTGATCTTGCATGTTTGATATTCAAAATTTATGACATTATGCAAACCTGATTTTGATGGTAGTTATGGTGTATTCAAAGTGCAACGATTTCATCACTGTATCATAGCTCCAAGTGTATTGATACATAGTCTCTTCATGCAGTATTATTAGTGCACATTAAAATCCAAAGACTGTGTATCCACAGATGCCGAGCAATGCTGCAGTGATGCAATCACTTGACTCCAAATGCACTGTTAAGCTTTACCATCTTGACTCCAATCAGAACTTTTGCTCCACTGGGATCTATTTTAAGTCTCTGGACCCTGGGCTTAAATGCTTATAATGCATTCAGAATCCACCGATTTCATCGCTACAACATCACTGGATACGCAATTGTGAAATTTTAAAGGGCACCTCTCGTAGCGTGTGTAAAGACTATGTATCTAACGATGCTGCAGTGATTAAATCGCTGGACTCTGAACACCCCATACAGGCATCAATACAGCCATTGGCACTGAAAGATCGATCCAGGACTGAATAGAATACTTGTCAAATCAACAAATTGTCTGTAACCCAGGGGCCTATTTCAATAACATATAAATATTCATCGCAAAAAAAGAGATCATCGCAAATTTGCGATGGATTTCCCGCAACCGATTTCACTAATACTTTGCAAAGAAAAAAATCGCGAGGATTTTGTTTGCGGTGAATATCTCGCGGGTGCTTATGAGCATCCGCAAAAAAATATCGCAAATGGAAGTCATCGCAAATTCTTGATATCACATGACTTTATTTCGCGCCATATTTGGACGAAATCATCGCAAAATTTGTGATAGGCTCGTCCATGAAGATTAAAAGGGATAAGGTTTGAGTGACATGGAGGAGTCGATATTTGCGATGGATTCTAGTGTGCAAGAGTTTTGGCAATCATCGCAAAAAAAAAGTTAGTGAAATAGGCCCCTGATGTGGTATCGATGCACTAGGATCAATATGACCCCTTCATTTCAGCACATAGTACTGTCTGCACATGGTCAGTATCATCAGTCTCATCTACACTACTAATCAAGTCACCAGAGATTTGTTCTTCTGACTACTTTGCACTTATTAGTGTTGTGTAAGAGATGACTCCCATCAACCAGTCCCATTCTAGCTTGTAAGCTTTCTGCACTTCACTATCAACACCAATGTCGTCTATGTCTTCACACCTCCATTCATGCACATCTATGGTCGTCTCAAGGTGGAGGGAGTCGCACCTGTACCATTTGTGATATGGCTTTTGGCTTGATATGTTTGTTTTTGGGTTGATTTTTTATCTGAAGTCTCAACCTTAAACGAACATCTCTGGTCAGAGGACCAAATATACGAATAACCACCTAGTGTGCAGCTGATAACTTCACCAAGCAAGATACGCACCATGGGCTCGTCAACAAGAGGGCGCATTTCATTGTAGTTCATCATACCTGTCTCACTATCTATGTCTTTCACATTATTGTTTTTTTTTGTTTTAATCATCAATGTTTCATGGTAAGATATTAAACACATCGTTTCATCGTCTTTGTAACATAAGCTTCTTGATTTGGAAGCTCAACACTGATATTCTTTAAAGTCCATAGCTCCGTTTCATAAACATTTACGAGTGGTTCATTGGTTATTTTAAAGATATTTAAACTGATGCAGAGTTCAATTCATAGATTGAATACAGTAAAGACTTTAATGATGGGTACTTATATAGGATAGCTACTTGGTTTTTATATGAAAATTAAAAATTGTATTTTGTACTTTCAAAGACAAGTTATTTTTAGAGAGTATCAAAATTTTGTATATATCATATTAAAATGCCAATCGTTTGCTATTTGTTTTTGTGCAATCAAGGCAGTAATTTGTCACCCAGTCTAATAATACAGAGATGCCACTTTTCAGTATTGTTATTTATGTGACAAAAGTATTTTCAGTATTCCAGAAGTTCTAACAAGTTAAGGCCACCAATACAACTGTTATTCATTTTATAGACAACAGTAAACTTGTTTTTTTTCTTCAAATGTTTGTAGTACCATAAGCCTAGCTCAGTTGAAGTAAAGTCAAAACTTAATATTTTTTGCTAATCGCCTGTCAAATGTTGGTTTGTATGTGTATAAAGAAGTAACCCATTTCAGAATTCTAAAAAAGGTTCACCAAAGTAAAAAACAAAACAAACAAAAAACCCTGCACTTTTCATTTATTTTTCTCAGCAGATTAATCTTTGAATTTTAGATTGCCTACCTTGTTAGTAAATAGTTGGGCTTAAATTGAAGGAAAAAATAGGGGTAACTTATGTTGTAAGTGCCAAACAGCCCAATAAGTATTGCAAAATTGCAAAGATCGCATATGCATCATTGGTATATATTCAACATGGTTGATAATTTGAGATATATTTCAATCGATATTGTTGAAATATTGATATCGAAGATATATTGGATTTCAAGGGTTATGATATATCATCCTTGTTGATATTTTGAAAATAACATGGATATATCAGGTGTTCAATATTTCAAATGTTAAATTTTCAATGCTATTTTGATTAGAAAATGCGAAATGTTTACAGTTAAGCCCATATTTTTTTGATTGTAAATCCAAAATTTCACCTCTAAATTTCAAATAGTTATCGAGATAGAGCAAAAAGTGTAAAGTTAATTGGTATACCTATTTTCTCTTTCTTATGTATTTCCATAACAGCCTCATCCCCGGGGTTGCAACTTTGTTTTCCCTCTGAAGAGTAAACAAGAAGCAAACCGAGGGAGAAACTACTCAAAATACATTTCAGAGGTCAAGGTCAATCAGTTAAAAGTAGATTATACACATGTTAGAATAGGAACCTACACCTTAAAGAATTCTGCATAATATAATATATTCTGGTAATATGAAAGTTGGCGTCAATCATTTTGGCCTTTTCTTTGGTTTGCGAGTCAAGAAGGACAGACTTGATTTAACTTGGAGCCAGAATATTGATGTCGGACAATTCTTAATTATCTAACATGCCTAGAAAATATGTCACTTATTTTCGTATTTTGTTTAAACATTGAGTATTTGAATTTCACTCTAGTTAGATGTAGTAACGTATAACACAGATGTTGTATAGAACACAATATATCACTGGTTCAAGATTCAGTGTTGCAATATTGTCATAACGTATATGTTCTTCCTCATGTATAATCATATTCATTGGTGTAAGTCTATTTTTGACATGTGAAGATGATTGCCATTGCAGATAAGCAGAAGTGCTCCCTTGTAAAACACACAAAATTGGAACTTAGAAAACTTGCTTCACTCAAGTATAATGTTGCAGGCATAGCGTGACCACAGTTTTTTCAAAACACCTCCCAAAGGATGATTGTTTCTGAAGCCAAAATATACCCTTTTCCCCCTATTCATAACCTAAATCGGGATTTTACCGATACCGTTTTCACACTGGGGTTTGAAAAAGTACCCTATTTCTTGAAAATGGCTGTTTTGATACCCTAAACAGTGTGACCTGATTCACTCTTCAATCCTAAAAAACAACCCTAATTCACCTTCTTCTTGGTCATGCTATGCCTGCAACATTATATTTTAGTGGCCCCCTAGGTCATGAGTATCTGGTTAAAAGGATAAAAGCAGTAAGATGCCAAAAACAATAGAATACATTAGATATTTTGGCACTTCTATAAAATGACAAAAATGTCACTGACTCTTGCATTCAGGTGACAATTTGGATTCTAGCATCGTGGATGTGATTATTAATGCAAACACATTAAGAACTGACAAATAGTCATGTCAATCTACTGTAAAAAAATAGTCATGTCAATCTACTGTAAAAAAATAAATAAAGTTTTTGCACACAGAACAATAATTATTTTACGGGGACATACACATTAATTTTCATGGAACATTTATTCTACCGCTAAACAAAATGAATGTGAAAAGCGCAAAAATACCAATTACACAATATGATTTAGGCCTTGCGATTGCTGTGATTTAGGCCTAAAAACATTGTTTGATTGGCGTAACATACAAAAAAAAATAGGGTAGGTAGGTCTTTTTTTTACATAAAAGAACACAAAATATACGACACATATACAAAAACATCTTCACTTTTTCTGTAACACATCTTTTATTTGTCATTTTGAATGTCCTGAAAGCCATATCTCAGGCCCCCATAAATCGATTCCCATCATATTTGTGATTTGGAGTTTTTTTTACCATGCTCAAAAAAATAAAAATATCTAGGGTCAGTCGGGTTACGCCAATCAAACAATTTTTTTTAGGCCTTGCAAATCCATGATGCAAAATAGGGTGGTGTACACCAGGGGAGGGAGATGCAATCATAAGATTATTGTAATGTTACTGTAATGCTGTATTTTGCCTCTTGTAATGGCACCTTGATTAGCATTCTATGTATCGTGTTGCATAATTAATGAACACTGAAAATGGTTGCCTGGTCTCTTGTACGTGTCTAGAATGTTCTGTATGATATTGAGAAAAGCGGAATTTTCAATGCAATTGATTTTCCACTTTCTTAAAGGCTAAATCCAGTGACCCGTATTCCAGAAATTTAAAGGTGTTTAGCTAAACCACAGTTTAACTGAACGTCAACTGTCCAGGTATGATACGCAATGTTGCAGCTTTCAAGCCGAACAGTTCAATGTGTCGTGCTGTTGACGAGAATTAAAACCGTGGTTTAGCTAAACACCTTTCTGGAATACGGGCCAGTATGTTTAATTTTAAAAATCTTAGAGAATCTTCTTAGAGAAAAATTTTACAAAATGTTCCTATTGTCTGAATACTTTTTGTAAATTATCAAAATTAAAACCCTGTTTAAAAAAAAATGTTAGACAACTAAGAAATCCTTCAGAGGCAATATGTGATGGCTCGCCCGGAAAAGGGGGACTTTGCAACGGAACACTTTTCAAGAAACTGGTAAAAATAGGCAACAAAAAATAAAGAAAATAATAAAAATTTCCAGCAGTTTTTTCTGTTGTAATTGTTTGATCAATTTCAACAAGTAAGGTGTCCTTTTAAAGCTTAGAAAATGCTGTAACAGATGAAATGACAAAATCAAAATTGATATGATCTGCAAAGTCCCCCTTTCGGGCGAGCCATCACATATATACCCTTTCACCTTGCAATGGTATGTTTTGTGATATGTATCCAGTACAAAATAAGTTTAGGGCAATCACCTTTGGTTTTGATAGGTATTTGAATTTGATTGTAACACATGAAAAATGTATACTTTAATATTGCATATTAAAATGGTTTTACAATTCAACCATATTTGATAAGTTACATCTAAATATCCAATAGCCCCACCTATTTATATGATAATTTTTGGAATGCCATAATAATTATCTAATTGTTTATGTGCCATTTTCAGAAAGCTGATGAGAGTCTTAACTTTGAAGAACAAATCTTGGAGGCAGCTAAAGCCATTGCTGCTGCAACTAGCGCCCTCGTGAAGGCAGCGTCAGCCGCACAAAAAGAACTTGTTCAACAGGGCAAGGTAAGAAATTCAAGGAAAATATTTTGATTTCAATTTTATGTCAATTTTTAGGGGTTTAGATTTGTATAGTCACTTTAAGCCTTTGCTGCATTTAGAGTCCATCAAATTCATCACTGCAACATAGCTTAATGTTTACCGATACAGTTTTTCGTTTTTAATATAAAAACTGCATATCATCAGCTGCAAATGATGTTACAGTGATGAATTCACTGGACTCTGAACACACCATAAATGGACTCAACACACATTTTTGTCTCTACGAAAAGTTTGGATATTGCAGACATAAAAATTTTCGGTTTTTCAACTGATTCCAGGGTTTTTTATGCCTCCGCCAGAGGCATTATGTTTTCTGGTTGTCCGTCCGTCCGTCCGTCCGTCCGTCCTTC
>JXSR01S017655.1:48192-60432 GCA_000969725.1 Ophiothrix spiculata
TTAACTGATAGTTGCTTCTTTTCTCAATATTTTAAGCTAATAACATGATAAATATTTACTTAATCACATTATGAAAATAGGACAAGACATACAACGTCATTTGAGTGCAAGGAAGCCGTATATGCAGTAGTTGCCATTTGTCATAAATTTGAATTGTACACTATATAATTTCAAGTCTTGACATGAGACGGGGAAATTTTGAGGGGGTTTTGGTATTATTGTTACAAGATGAAAAATAAATATAACTTATGGAAGCCATTGCAGATACAACTTTCTTGCACTCAAATAATGCAATGATGTTCCACCATGTTCAGAAGTATGGTTACTTATTAGGCCAATGTGTCAAGTTGATCAGATTGTAAGAAAATATAAAAGAAAAAATATCTTGTGCTGGCCCAGACACTGTTTATGCTTAATTACAACGAAAAACCATTCATGTTATGGCAAATAAGAAGTGTGCAATTTGAACTACTATTTTAGTATACCTGCCTTGTACCTAAACATAGCACTGTTTCTAGTATTTTTCCTACTAAACACCAAGGTCCGTTTGCACAAAACAGGACTAAAGTTAGTCTTGGACTGAATGAAATTGATTCCTTGAAAAATAACCTTTTTTGTTGGAATTTATGATAATTTATCTATGCTGAATTTTCTATTTAATTTGACCATTTGCCTGTTTCAGAACATTGGCATTTTTAATCAAAAAGAACCAAAATTGGTTTAGTCTGGGACTAACTAAGTTAGTCCCGGACTAAACTATTTTATTATTCTAAAAATAATTTCAATGTTCTACAACAGACAAATGAATCAAATAATAAAAGTATGAGTTTAAATTATATATTATAGCTATAGTTTTCTCTTAAAAATGTGTTATTTTTCACAATTTTAAATTTCACTTAGTCTGAGACAAACTTTAGTCCTGTTTTGCACATAACTAAGGGGTACTCTTATACTACACTTAAATGTACTTGGTATACAGCTAGTCCAGCAATATCACACCTAAACATTGCTTGATGTCTATTGATTAGCAATCTTTAAATTTTAAAGCTCGCTACTTAACAAGTATATATGTAAAGACTGCATTTTTGAAGATGTCTTTCGATGACATCGCTGCAATATCATATTATATCAAAAACATGGTCAGTCATTCTCAGAGAGGGTTTAAAATAAGGATGGGTTATTCCGTGTATTTTCTCTTACGTGTAACGTATTAATGAATGCGTGCGTGTTACGTGTACACGTATGAGACAGACTCAAAACCAAAGGTCAATACAATGGCAGAACAGCATTGTCAACAGTTGAAGCTTAACCACGCCGTCCCGGGAGCTTACCAAGTTTGTGAGTTTACACGCCCAGTAATATCCCCCGGACATTAGATATGAAGTAATTGAGTGAACTTATTCACAGATTTATGTTTTTAATCCTTTGATACCGTAGATTGAAGCACATTTCGGCCGGTATCTACCCCTTAGCAGACAACTTTTTTCGTGCACATGTCGCCATATTGTTATTTTTCCGATATCAATTACCCACAATTCCCCGTATGTCACTGTCCAAGCACGTGATATCAATCATATTCAGTGCTGGGCGGTATGCGTAAAATCCCGCCCATTTTTAGGTTCGCCGGGCGGGGAAACACTATATTATAATAACGATCTTTTCCATTTATCGGGGCAACATTTTTTAGTTATATCGCCCGACACTAAAGAAGCTGAGTCACTAAGAAGCTCTAAATATAAGATTTTAGCGATAACATGACATTGTTTGTAATAATTGTGCGTGCCTTTGAAAAAGATTTTGTTTCATCCGTGTACACGTTTACCACTTATTTGTTACGTGTAACGTATCATGCGTGCGTGTAACGCATCATGCGTGTAACGTGCCCGACCTTAGTTTAAAACAGGTTATCACTTAATTTAATTAACATGGTGTTCCTATACTAAATTTGGTCTTCATTAGGCCATGAATTTCAAAGGGAAAGAATCGTTTTCCATGAAGGATTTCCCTGATAATAGCTAAAGCATTCAAATGTCCAAATTGCTTTGTAGCTAAACAAGGAAAAAAATATCATCGAATAAGATAATCAATGAATCTGAAATAAATTATGATTCAGTCATATTAATATTAATATTGAAATCATTCAATTTCCTACAAATCCAATTTGTATGGTGCTTATGCGAAGCGTGTCTGCGACTATGCAACAACAACGAAAATGGATGTTGATTGGCAGTTAGATATCGCGTCCATGCGAAAACATTGAGTTTCCAAACTGCACGTGGTGAGTCAATGCACATGTTGTGATCAAATTTTCATGATTTGTAGGAAAATTTATGATTTCAATAATAGTTGAAAATATGACCTAAATGTTGATTGGTCCAATTAGTAGTGTTGTAAAAGATATTATATAGTGAAAAAAATGAGTTGTGATCAGTTGCAAAAACTTAATGACTTTCATAATGACTTAACAACCATGAATATTGTTATTAGTAATGGCAGGATTGCGTTAAGTTTTGTGACATACTGTATAAGTGGTATTTTTCGCACTACATTTATTTTCGCGCAAAATTGATTTAGAGCGAAAATAAATGCACCACGAAAATTACTTTGTATTTGTTACAAAGGAAATTACACACTTGGCCAATGTTCATGTGCGCGAAAATAAAAACGGGAAATGGTCCAAAATCGGCTGTGCGCGAAAATTACTGAGAGCGAAAATATTGGCGTTTACCGTTTATAATAAGAGAAATCTAAACGAAGATGTTGTTGAATGAAAATTGTTACTCTACTAATGTGGTTGTCAGTTAATATAATATGAAATGATGAGCCACTCCTTCATGTTGTGATTAAATTCAATTCAGATTTGGTCTGTAAAATCAAACTGTATATTAATATATATCATGTTTGAAACAGACAATTTAAAATGTAGAATATAAGTTGATTAATTTACTTCGTAGGGTTGGAAATGGATTATGTCACAGTAAATTTGTACTTATGTAGGGAACAGCAAGACTTCCCAGGAATTACATAATCATGTGAAATGGGAATGATTCATTTAACAAAAGGGAAAGATTACTGTGAAACTTGTTTCATTTCAATTCCCATGCATTTCTATGTCGGTAAAATCTGATGATTTAATATCAATTCTGCCATTATGCTAAAACTTAGATTTAATTTATTTCTTTAAAAAATAATTCAAATTTGTGCAGAATTTGTGAATTTCTGTAACATTTTTACAAACCATTGGCTGAACTTGCCTTTGAAAACAAAAATCAGGTTTTACTGACATGAAAACAAGCTAAAGCAAAAACTTTATAGTCAATCATGTGTTACAATCACATGACTCAATGCTTAGTCATGTGACTTGTCACATGACATGTTATCTGCAATTAGGGTAGTTTGCTAGAAATAATATTTACATAAGAATTTTAATGATATAGAAGGCAACTCCCCCATAACAAAAAAACATATCAGTAGATAGATTATTATTCTGTTCATTTTTTTACTTACGCGGTGATGAAAAAAGAAATGTTGTTTTGTTTTTTTGACGATGGAAAAAGAGAAATGTGGTATTTTTATATAAACTTGCTAGCTAAATATTAAGTTGTGTTTTTTTTTGTTCAAAGTGACAAATTATGTAGCAGACGTAAAGTCTAGAATGACCCACCCTCGTTTTTTGAATGTCTGTTTCTAAAAAGTAATTTTATTTGGTTAATGAATTTATGTTCCTATATAAGTATCATCATGATATTGTTATAGTTAGTATATATTTTTTGCATATATTTATGTCAGTATCGTATTATCCAATTATTTGTTATTTGCGTTAACAACATTTAGGAATGTTCACATAATAAATAATTATTTGAATATACATGCTGTTTTTTGAGTGGTTATTACTTTCTCTAATTTGTATGTAGTAGACTGGACAGGTTTTCTGAATATCACAACCCTCTGAGCATTTTTGTTTTGCAAAAACAGATAAATGACACTTTTGCAGGGTGGTATATTCAGTTCAAGCCTCCGATATTGTTTATCCGTTTTTGCAAAGGAGGTCTTCACACAAGGAAATTGAAGCAAAACGAAATGTAGCAGATCATCGGTTTATACTTTATTCTGCATCATCAGTAAAATACAATCCAAAACATCCCAAATCAGTTATAAATACAATGCTACAATTCACCAGTGAATCAACAATACTTAGTATTGCAATTTTTTTAACATTACAATTTCACCTAGGTATTGAAACTGTCAAAAAATCTGCTCATGACAAATTTCTACTATAACACTTCAATACATATGAATCCTGTTCATTTATTGGCCAATTCATATCACATGTATACAATGTTAATTAGAGGCCAAATTAAATAAGTTTGTCTCAAAGCTCTCCTACTCTTGAAAAACTAATGCGAAATGCGTTTTTTCTTTTAATTTTTCCCCCCCGAAAAGTTCTTTCTTTTCAACGATATTGGGAGAATTTTATTAACTTGATGGGCACAATTGAGTGTCAAAATTAATCAGAAACAACGTCATAAAAATTGCTGCGATTACTTTGGAAACCGTGGAAAACACGAACATTATGTTTCGAGTTGTTTTTTCACAGTATCGGGAAAAAAATAAAAAAGGTTTAAAAAAATAATTTTTCAGATTTTGAGAGAAACTAACACGCACGATAAAACTAATGTGCGCAAGAGCTTTTTGACAAACTATTAATTTAATTTGGCCTTAGATCTGGCTAATGAATGACAATCGTTGTATGCGCACACGACTGCTAAATTAAAATACACGAAAAGGTCATGATTGTTTCACGGAAAATTCTGCTTGTGAAAATATTCCCGTTTACAGTAGCTGTCTGGATTATTTGATAATGCCAAAATACTATTTAAAGGTCATCACCTTAATCACAGGAAAAATATTAGATTATCTTGCAAAAAATATTGCTTGTGTTTCCATAATTTGTACATACTTACTACTTTAATTATATGCAAAGTCAATTAAAAGTTTAAAAGATTTCACAAATTAATATTGTTATTTGCCATTTTCTTAATATCTTCAACATGCATTTAATGAATTATAGTGCTTTAAGTTTTATGCTAAACTAAAAAATACAAGGTGCACTCAATCAAAATCAATAACATTAATCAAACACACTAGTTACATCATTGCACATGTTAAAAAGTGCATCAAGATTACCATAGACAACAAAATCAGTTATATCAATTTTGTGAAATTATGACCTACACCACAGAACCATGTAATTTTAATAGACCCATAATGCATAACAACTTTAATTCTGCAACACAAAGTTAAAACGTAGTATGTGCATTTATAACGCAAACAAATACTTCCATTTAACGTGCAATTTCCCTTGAATCCACTCCCATGTTAAAAAGTTTTTTTCGCGCTACATTTATTTTCGCACTTTTCGCGTTAAAATGGATTAGCGCGAAAATAAATGCACCGCGAAAATTAATTTGTATATGTTACAAAGGACAGTCCATACTCGGCAAATGTTCATGTGCGCGAAAATAAAAACGTGCGAAATTGTCCAAAATTAGCTGTGCGCAAAAATTACTGAGCGCGAAAATATTGGCGTTTACAGTACTAGATACTGCATTAAGTAATAAAAGAGAATTGATCATCTCCAAGGGAAAAGGAAGTAACTTTCCAAATATCTACACTTACAGTAAGTCTCTTACACTTTGTTAGAGCAATACTTGTGGAGAAAGAAACCTTGCAGTCGCCTCCTCTCTATACTTTGATCAACACTAAATAGGCGGGAATTATGAGGATTGTCTTAATCAGCAAGTAAACGTAATCCCACTTACACACACGTCGTAAATACTGATGCGTGAGTCGCACATACAACGCGCGCTGCATTTGTGCTGTGCTTACTAAGAAGTCCGCCTATTTGGTGTTGATCAAAGTATAGATGATGAAGAGTGTTGTCCATCAAATGGGTTTGCATGATCAGCTTAAACATGGTAACAATACTTTGTACGAACAGTGTGGCAATGTACTAGATGCTCGCTGCACGTAGTTCTTCTAAACGCTGTTCTTCACTGTTCGTACAAAGTATTGTGACCATAGTCTGACTTAAACCAATTTCTGTTGAAGACTCTGGTTATGTTAATGTGATAGCAAATTAGGCAAAGTAAAAAAACATTTATGTTTCTCGTCCCGTCTCTTGGCACCGCATGTATTTTTTTATAATGGTTATGAGGTCAAAGGGTGAACTGGCAAGAGCAATCGCATGGTGGCGCTTTTATTGTGAATACCGTTAATAATTTGGCGAGATATACAAATCAAAACAGAAAATATATAGGCGCAAATTAAAATCACATCAAGCAAAAAAAAAAAGTCAAAATAATCACCAGAACTTCTCAAGACGTCATTATGTTATGACTGGGGGTGGGGAATCCTCAATTTTACAAAAGGGGAAGATTTATTTGTGATGACTACTGTCAAAAATCAGTGTTGAGATATGGTTGGGATAATGTTAAGTTTACAAAATGTAAAAAACAAAACAAATTGGGCCAGACTGTGTCTATTGAACTTTAATGCACAACTCTAATGGCTGCATTTGTGCACTTGCTTTGAGTTGTGCTTCAAGATTCATGGAGAATACGTTTATGAAGGTTTTGATTCATCCAGGTATTGTAAAATCAAGTAAAAAAATTGAATCTGGTCATCTGGACTTACTTTTAATTGAGTAGCGACAGGTCACTGCACAGAAGCCACCAGATGATCAGTAGGCTTGAGGATGTGTCTCGGATGAGACATGAAACGTCGCTACTCAATTAAAAGTAAGTCCAGATGACCAGATTCAATTTTTTTACTTGATTCATGGAGAATAGCAATTACTTTTAGTATTCTTGAATCTTGCTTCCCATTTTGAAGTCGTTGCTATGGTTGTGGCAACAACTAGGAAACTAATCAATGTATCATTGATATGGCAGTTTACAACTACAGCCATGTAACCAGTATACATAAAATAATTATTGCACCATTTGATAGTCATTTGGCTGGTGTTTGATGGTTGTTTATGACTACAATTACTATCAATTTCCCTAAATTAGCTAGGGTTGGGATCAAAGATCAACAAATTACTGAATAGTTCTATCTTTTTATAATTAAATCAATATATAAAATACATTACTGCTCTATTTTACTTTACACACAGTCAGCCATTTGGAGGTAAAACTTCCATTTAACAATCAGTTAATGAAATAAAGTACTGAATAACACAAATGCCGTGTTTCACACATAATATACTGTTAAATGGGGAATTTTACCCTTCATAATATAACTAAAAGGCAAGAGGTGTTCGTCAACTCACAAAGGCTTCCAGTCTAGCAATGTATTTACGATAAATTTTAATGTCAGGGTGACTATAAAACAAGGACCTGTGACCTTAAACCTACAACTACACTCCAGGCAGTTTGTTCCCTAGTCAGGGACCCTATGGGCAAAATACAAATTTATTGGACAATTTAAACAAAAATCCATGGTAGGGTTGCATTCACAAACAATGGGGCCCTGTACTCTGGATTTTTGTTTACACTGTCCAATCAATTGCATTCAAACATTTTGCAGTCACCATGTGAATTTAATAAGGTATATCTCCAAAATAAAACTGTAAATAATTAGTCTGTAATATTTTCCTTTCTCATTTCTAGTTTCAGTTGAAAATCACTGTCTTACATATTTTTGATGGTAAATACATCAAAAATCATGTGATCGGTTGAAATAACGTCAAGATTAATTTTGTATTCAAGGTGAGAGAAGGGGGGTAACTGCAATTTCACAAAACTTTGTACTAATACAATTCATCTTTGAAACAGAAATAATATTTTAAAAAATCTCGTTATTTCTTGTATCTGTTACAACAATTCAGATCATTTTGTTTGTAGTCAAATTCTTCCTTTTCAGGTCACACTAAATATAGGCATATTTGCTCTTTGGTGTAATAGCTATCGCTTGAAAGAAAAGAACTGTCACAAAGGCATTCAAACAGAGGCACTCGCCCAATATATAAATAATGATGTCAATTTGCTTTATAGGCAGAAGCGGACATGCGGGCATCTTGTTTCCATCCGGAACCTTTGTCTGTTTAAGTGCGGTGAAAACAATTGCCTACTTCACATTCAACTCTACATAGGAAATGATGGCTTTTGCAAATTTTGACTGAAATATTTTGATGGCAAAATCATGTGAGATGTGTGGTATTCAAACCATAACAAGATGACAAACACCTCATCATTTCACAGACAAGGAAGGAATGCCTGACTGAAGTATTGATTGTTTTCACTGTACCTAAGTCCAACACAGGTTATTTTTAGATCATTGTGCTGCGTATGACATAGATCCGCTTTCGGCTATTATACATGATCCTTCTTATCCATCAACTTTGCCTTTAAGCCCATGATATACTAGCAAGACGCAGCTAGCGTGTGGTTTGATTTTAGACGCTTTGAAGACGCTAATCAGACGCTAACCAGTTAAAATAGTTTGAACCTTAGTGTCTCCGTTAGCTAGCTGCGTCTTGCTAGTATATCATGGGCATCACACATTTGATGTGGATAATAACATACCTCCTCTCAGAATTTTTTTGGAAGAATAACATCAACAGATGCTCATTGATAGATATTGACAGACAATAAACCAATAAACTGATAAATTGATAGATTTATCTAGAGGGGAAATCCAAGAATACCCCAAAGGGGATCAATATTGGTGTATTTGAGTTTACTTGAGTCCTTTCTGAAATCAGCAGTGAGTTACAACGATTAGTTATGTGACTGTTACTTTTGGCATATGTCGTATTAAATAGAACACATATTTTCAATTCTGCAGAGTAAAACAAGATCTGCTATTGACGTCATTAAATTTCTTACAAGTCATGACATTTTTTTACGCAACAAATGCATAGATTAGTAAGTGTATGAACTGGTGTAGTACAAAAGACTTTCTTTTCATGTGATCGCCATGTCCAACAACCAATCAAGATACGCACAGTGAATTTTTGTTACCAATGCGTTGTCGTACGATCTCTGATTATACCAACCCTACAGATTTGATTTGTAGGAAATTTAATGATTTCAATAATATTGCATGATCAGTAAAATCTTCAAGATCCCTGCACAAATACAATATGACACTTGACACAGTTTAGGAGATCCAACAAAACTGATTTCAGTGATTCAATTTTAGACAGTAAGAGGAAATGTTTTCTAACCCAACTTTACTGCCTTAGGATTATAAATTTGATGATTAAAACTTAGAAGTTTTAACCATCAAATTTATGTTTTCAACCTGCACGTATGAACTTACATATATTTGCCTTAGAATTGTCACAAAGATAAAGTAAGTATCTACCAGAGTCTAGATAAGGATCTTTGAAAAAAGTGATCTCTTGAAAAACAATTCATACAGCCTCACCATCTCGATAAGGCTCTATGAAATCTTTTTCAAAGAAACTCTCCACTGGCTCATTTAGCTCAATTACTTGAATTGGAATACTTGTGCTTTATTACAATGGAACCTTGTAATAAAGTGCTCATCACTAGTTTTAAAAGTCTGAAATTAGTCCCTTCAGTCAAAATTTCTTTTTTCAATTTTGATTTTCCTTTTGAATTTTTGTTATCACCATTAGAAGACTGTTTAACTATTCAGTATTGTTTTCAACGATTGATTAAGATGGCCCATCTGATTTATAATGCGTTCATACTAGCACTGATTTATAATAAAGTCTCATTGCTAATTGCCTGAATTATAATCAAGTCTCATTGCAAATTGCCAAGTACTTAAATTTGGACAGAACATTATTGCTATGTTACATTGTAGCGCAATGCAATGAAATGCATAGCGTTACAATGCTAGTATGAACAAGTCCTGAGGTTGGTCTCACCACATGTGAACCTCCAGTGTTGGTCTCACCATGTGTGAATCTCCGTGATTGGTCTTGCTCCATATTACATATGCTCAGGGTGGTCGTGCAAGCAGGTGATCATCTGATCTGGTGGGAAATCTTGGTAGCAGATTTTGTAGACTGCTGTGAATAATGGAAATCTGAAATTAAAAAAATGATAAAATTGGTGAAAGGCCACAAAAAATTGTCCTAGTTGTTGACAAATTTTGTGAATGCATATCAACTGGAGCATTCACGATCTGGTCTCTATTACATCGCAAAGTGTATTTTTCCTGGATTTTTTAAAGGTCATTGTGTCCACGTCTACACTTACAACTTTTGAGTACAAATTCAAATACATCTACAAACTACAGTGGACAAGGGTTCAGAACTTATGACAATGACCTTGAACTGACCTCGGATGACCTCAGAACCAACTATTTGACATTGAAATGACCTCAGAACAATGCTTTGACTATTTTTTAAATTTGACCTGAAATGACCTTTTGTCCTTGACTGACCTTGACCTTGGATCGAGGGCTATGTATGTTTAATCCATGTGGGATCAAGGATTCATGAGTTATGACCTTGACCCCCAAATGACCTTGGATGAACTAGGTCAACTTTTTGAACATTTGATATTTGACCTGAAATGACCTTTTGATCTTGAATGCCCTTGACCGCACACCTAAAAAGGTGTGCAGCGTGTGCTAAACCCAAACCCCTTCATGTCATCAAGTTTCATTGCTAGAAGCCATACGGTTCTTGACTTACGGCAAAACTTCAACAAATTGCCATCCATACACACACACACACACACACACACACACACACACCCCTACATATACTACATACAGACAAAGAGTGATTGCTAAGTATCTTCTGAACTATAGTTTCAGGTGAGACAATAAGGAGTAAAGTAATGGTTGTAAGTTTCAGTACCGGTGACAGTAATGGCATGTTCCGAGTCTGCCAATAACCAACGCTTAACATTTGGTCATGTTTTTCAAGGTGGGGTCCATTTGTGTTACATTTTACCATCTGCATCCTTACGTAACTCCACCATGGTAATAGTCTACTATAGTTAATCAGTACCTTTATTTGGGTATTATTCCCAATTGATTTTAATGACTGATATACTAGGTACCTTTAGAAATATTACTAAAATTATGAAATTTCATTAGATTATTGATAATTGATAAGTTAAGACAAAAAATGATGCACAATGTACATACCTCATCCATACCAACCAAATCCATACCAGCTTTCACCCCTGGCTAAATTAGCTAGTTAACTTGAACCATTTTGGCACTAATTACACATTAATTGGGTTTATCTTCAGTATACCATTGACTTCATGTGTGTCCCGCCATAGCAATAGGTACCTTAGGGCATAGTTTATTGCATGATAGGGCCATTGAAGCTGAGCATAGTCAAAAATCGCATCCATGGTCGAATTTTCAATTTTATCAGGAATGTTACCATTGAAGTGTCTTCTATCATATTAATCAGGTTACAACATCCCAAACATAAGAACAATCCTCTCCACCCAAATTTTACTCAGTACTCAAAGCTCTCAGAACTATAGCTTTCTGAAATCAGCCGATTGCCTTTTACTTACCAATTTAGATATAGCTTTGTAACCACACATCCAATAACCAAAAGCAAAGCCAAATAACTTAAAGCTTAAAATTTCAGCTTTCAGGTGAGACCAAAATATCAGTTTTGATTTTGGGACCTTTTAGGTACCTTTTGATATGGCGGGTCACATATGCTGTTTGCAGACCTTGTAACTTCCGACTCAAACTCCTCCTCTTCAATGGATCAACAATATTATTATCAAATTGCCAAAGAAAGGAGGCATATCATTGATGTCAATAGCTGCTAAGGTCTACAAAAAGACTGTGCCCCTTGTCGAGAGAGCCAGGAGTCGTCAACTGAAATTCCTTGGACATGTACTGCGCATGTACTACACATGCCTGATGGGGAGCCTGCTAAGGAGTTTGCATTGTATGTCCCAAAGTATGGAAAGAGGAGACCTGGAAGACAAAGAACCTTGTTCTCAAAATACATCCACTGTCTTCTGGGAGATGCAGATGGCATGCTGAATCATGGTCAACTGTCAGAAATGGCTCAACACCGTTGTGGCTGGATAGCAGAGCTGTTAAGCAACATGTAGGATATGAATCGTGCACTTTGTGGTAAAAGCATGAAACTTTCCACAAAGTTCAATTAGGACATTTGAAACATTTTTGGGATATGGTACATATTGTACATCTTTCAAGATGGCCGCCAGGGGTCAATGCACTTTTGTACATGGGGTCAAAAAATTTAGT
>JXSR01S017657.1:1064-13603 GCA_000969725.1 Ophiothrix spiculata
GATTTTGTATGTTTTTCTTGAGTTGTTAGTAGTCGAAATTTCAACATTTCTCTAACCAAAGTTGCACGGTTTATCGGAGAATGAGCCTGAAGATACCTTGATGGATTGAATACTGAAACAAATAATGGAAGACAGATCTGAATATTTGCAGGGTAACTCGGACATATTTCATATTATTAACAAAGTGGCACATTCCCCTCCACCCCCGTAAAATAATGCAGGTTAGCTTACTCTTTCAGTAAATTTAGTATAATCGTTCATTGCAATACATGCAATATGAAACAGTGGAAACATGGCTGTATACGCGCATGGCTTACGAGACATTCAATGCATGGACGCACATTTTGAATGGCGTTGTCCAGTTTTCCGTTCGGTTTGACCAAACGACAGTTTGCACAACCTAGCTAATAACGCACTTCACAACCTGCTGGTTCACTGCATATAATATAGAACAGATGAAAAAGAGTGTTAAATCACATGTGGAGCTATACAGTGTGTCCCAATTAACATGCATCACTTCTGTTTGTAATCATATCTCAGGAAGCAATGAAAACGTTTTTAAAATAACCATTTGTATATATTAGTTTTTTTTATCGGTGAAATCCGTTGAACCGTTCTTGAGAAAATGAGAATTTTGTAAGAAGACTCAATTTTACTCCATTCCAATGGGGTTTACGAAAGTAACTCATGTTTTTCATGTTAATAAATCACTTCTTTGGTTAATATAATAGATCAATGTATTTTAAACTGACAAAGACACAAAATATGGCATAGACATTGATAGTCAGCATGATTAGGATATCTTTTTTAGCACTGAAAGTGGCACCATAAATCAATGTGTAGATTTTGCTGTTTTGCAGCGTTAAACAAAAATACATCTGGACACAGCTGCCATGCATATAAAGTGAATTAGTACATTTGTAAATAAAACTTCAAGGCCTATTCTGGTACGGCCTTTGTAGCTTGCATCACTGTTTGCTGTAGGCCTACATGTATAAGAGACGATCGGAGCATTTTGAAAATGTGTCCTTTCACTTATGGACTTTGACCGTTTGGGTCAAATCTTAGGTATATTTGTTATATTTTCATCAATTTATCTGAACAGTACAGGTAAAATAATAATACCAACATTCACTTGACGGACATTGATTTTTGATGCTTTTTCCAAAAGTGGTCTTTAAACAGGAAGTGACATTTTATATATATGACCCTGAATGTACTTGGGAATATTTTTATGTTGTTCAGGATGCCCCAAAGCACTTGCATCCAAACTATTGAGCCAATTTGAGTATTTTGAAAATTTGAAAATTAGCCTATGTACTTCGATATTTGAGGTCAAAGGGCATCTATATTTGTCATGTATATCTTTAGCAATCTATCTTTGTAAGTGGAATATTTCTGCCAACTTGGTAGATATTGATTTTTCAAAAAAATGATCTGTGACAAGAAGCAGCATTTTAGAGGCTCACGAGGAATTACTTGCAAATATTACAAAAACTACCTCATATAGATGATTTTCACAGCATTTTGACACCATTTAAACTACATAAATCCAAAAATGTTTCAATTAGCCTTCCTGTCAGTATATATTTGTTTTATATTCTGTATTAATCAATGTTTAAACAATGCAATTTGTATTTGTCCAATGACCTAATTTAATTAATCTTGTTTAAAAATTAACTAAAAATGCTATAACCATGAATGCAAGCAATAGGTTAATGCCCGTATTAACTTGCGTTTTAAGTTTGCGTGAAAGTGACCAGCTGTAAATTACGCAGAAAACCCGTAAATAGTCTTTCAAAGCCCGTAAATAGTATTTTAAGACTCTTAAATAGTCTTTTCAAAAGAACTTTTTACGGGGTTTTCTTAAGATGGTTTAAACTATTTGAAATAATGTCTTAGGATATCAACACGCTTAAATTTATTACAGTATATAATAATAAATAAATTTGAATTATTTAGAAAAAAAACACACATATATGTAATTTTGTATTCACTTTCATTGCCACGACAGTCATTAGGCCTACAACACACAATACTATCACAATGAGTTCACATAAATGTTGACAGGATTTTGACAAAAGTTGAAAACCCGAAACTGAATGGACAGAATTGAATATATTTTCATTATATAATTACGGTGTAATCGTCTTTTATTTCGATAAAAAGGGGTTACGTTTTGAACCATAAATAACACATGTACATTGATTTTAATTAGTACACAACAACAGGGATGAAGGGCGGAGGCGAATTATCAAACAACCGCTCGCTTGACAAGGTTCTGATAAGATCAAAAAAATACTCCACCAATTATTCACATACAATCATTTAAATCAAAATACAAACCCGTCAAGTCTTTCCTTATGGTCTATGAATGGCGGACTAAGTTTCCAGGGGGACTAAGAAATCATTTACACCGGTATACAGCTTTTTAGGTACTTATTTATTAATGTATCCAAGACAAGTTGGTGTGATAATAACATAGGATTGTATAGAAGTTAATAAATCTTATGCATATTATAAGACGTCAATACTGCGTTTGTGGCGATGTGTACTATGAATATTCGAAGTAAATGACCTTTGACCTTATGTAACATTTTATGTGTACATCTGAAACCTAGAAAACTTTCTTTTTCTTGATCCTGGGGACGAAACGAACAATTTGAGACCAGTTTCAACAAAATCGAACACACTTGAATATTTGACTCTATGTAAAAAGTGTATTGACCCCTGGCGGTCATCTTAAAGTACAATGTGTACCATATCCCAAAAATGTTTCAAATGCCCCGATTATACTTTATGAAAAGTTTCATGCTTTTACCACAAAGTGCACATATCCTATATGTTGCTTAACAGCTCTGCTATAAGGGGACTTAGAATATGAAATTGAAATTCTTGGATAAAGAAACTTGGATGCAAATCTTGAGACACTTCGATCACATCATAATTGAAAATGTCCAAAGTTATTGCTATAATACACCTATAAAATAGCAATTCCAGAAATTTGCTTATAATCAACGTTAATTACATAACAGGTGTTATGTAAACTTTTACATAGAAATGATAGAGTTCTGTGCGAACACAGGGATTATGTAAATTTTTACACAAGTTGTGTAAACATTTCTTTTAGTGTATAATTTTCTATATTTTAATTTAGTTTTTGATCTGACAACGACATAGGTACCTAGGGGTTAATACCTCCGGACCTGCAACGAAAAATTGCATAAACAAGTCCTCTGTAGATCGTTTTGATGGAATATCCCTGTGTAGCAGAAAAAGGGAACAACGATAATATACGGGCTAATATCATCTTTGAGTAAAGGAACGCAACATTAAATATCCAGGGAACTTTGCTAACAAAAATCAACCCCTGGTCGCAAGAAATGATCAATGAAATCACTAAACAAACAAAATCAGATTGTTTTTCTTGATTTTCTCAAAAGTAAACACTATCAGATAGGCCATTATTTTTAGGGTGACAATAGAGAAAGCTACCACTTCAAAGATTCAGAAAAATTCATTCAAAAAACAATGCTCATAATGTTTCCTATAAATTTGCAGTATGACAAATATTTGACATTTATTACACTTTTAAACACATGACACGTATTCAGACATTTGAATTTGAACATATAAGACTTGAGATGTTAGTGTTTAATTTTGAACGTATGCATTCAAAATATTATTTTTGAACACCTCGGATACGAGGGTCAGGCATGGTTTTACGTGTTCGTTTTTAAACACTAATGTTCAAAATTAATATTTGTGAATACTAATTTCAAAAGAACACATGCGTTCTCTCAAAATTGGTGTTGAAAAATGTTTAGTATTCCTTTATTCTTTGACAAGTTGAACAGTTTTGAATACGTGTTACATGTTCTCTGTCTTTTGAAGTGTACCTCTTTGCCATTTGCAGTGTACCTAGGCCAATGAATGAATCTGCCTAACAGATGAAGGAGTTCTCTTCATTTAGTAGCAGAACTTGGTTGAGAAATTTAAATGGGATGATCACTGCATGTATCTCAACAGTGTGTAAATATCTCTTATTTTCTCCTCAAACGTGTCAAAGTAAGAGCGTATTATACAGATTAAAGACCTGTCTAATAATCTTCATTAATCCACTTTTCCCTAAATTTCATCTAACTTAACGTAACATTCAAATCCGTTTATCATTCGTGAATGTTTTCAACGAATCCTCTATGAATAGGCACTTCAGGTGAAAAATTATCCAACTAAAAATTCATTATATTTCTCTATTTGCTGAAAGAGGGCACTTTCAGCTTTAAAAATCTTTTTGAGTTTTTGAAATCGGACCTTCCTTTGAGGAGATATTACAATTTTTATGCAGTTTGATAGTGCTATTTTGGAGAACAGATGTCAAAGGTCATCTCTTTTATTTTCTTTATATTAGCATGACACCAAGATACTACAGTCTCAACAAACATTTTTGATCATATCTTTAAAAAATTTTATTGTACAAGCTTCAAACTTTCAGAGTATGTTGTTTACATTATGTGCTTCAAGAATATAGCTAAAAATGTTGAGTTATACATCATGAAATGGCGAATTTGCATAATTAATTACTTATTTAGCTGTATTTTCCTGATTTCCCAACATCAACATGTTATCAGAAATCTAGATCACAGAACTCCACACCCGTTTAATATTTTGACTTCAAACTTTCCATATAAGTTGCTGGTAGTGTTAGCTTTGAGTACTAAAAACATTTTAAGTACCTATGCATCTGATTTGCATAATTAATGATATAATTATAAAAACTACATTAGGCACTTCAGTTACCTGTTACATACATAATGGGTGAACGGCTGAATCCAAATAAAAGTATATATTGCTGGGAGCGGATTTGCATACTAAACATGATGGTGAGGTCATTTTTGAAACAAAATGTGTCATCTGTAATATTTTACTTGTAAAAATCAAGAATTCAGTATCTAGGAACGCATTTCTCAATTATTATTATTTTTTTTTAACTTTTTGAAAAATTGCCAAAAATAGGTCAAAAGTGTCATGTTTTGTCAATTTTTGACAATATCTCAAAAACTTGGCAATATTTCAAAAATATATAGATATAGATATGGCTTTCTAGATTCTAAAAAGTAAAAATAGTTCAAAATTTTTGGCCAAAAAACCCATGATTTTTGGACTTTAGAGCCAAATATACACATTTTTGGTCCAAAAATGACATCATCATTATGTTCAGTAGGCAAACCCGCTTTTAGAAAATATGTACTTTTATTTGGATTTAATTATTACTTACTGCGTTACAGAGAAAACAAAAACAAAAACAAAAAACACATATTTCTGGAAACAAAGGGCTACCAGGGCGCGGCCCTATATATCGGAGATACAGACATTCAGAAACGGCCATTTCAGCAAATTTCATGAATTTGTGATATTTTGTGTTTTCATAAACGACAAATTCGGCCATATTGTTTTGACATTTTTGTGTCAAGATTATAATGACAAAATGGGCAATATTATGTGATATTTTACGTGCATTTTATAAACGACAAATTAACCATAAATTTACTTATTTTATTTTATGTTTTTTATAAATGTTAAAATGGTTCATATTCATTGACATTTTACGTATCTTTTTTATGATAAAAGGGGTTTCATGTGTCTTCAATTTTTAAATTACGGAGTGGGTAATATTGCGTGACATTTTGTGTATCTTATAAATTACAAAATGGGGTTTCTGTGTCTTCCATTTTTAAATGACAAAATGGTCCACATTTTGTGACATTTTGCGTGATAAAATGTGTAATATTTAACGATATTTTAGGCGTTTTTCTTGTTTTTCTATTGATAAAATGGATTTCCTTATTTCATGGATCACTGCCGTTGAGTCAACATGTTTTCACTCCAATGTACACAAAGAGTTGTCAACTTAAAAATGCGCAAGAAAAGGTGCAGAATTATGCTATAATTTTTCTTTCTCATTTAGGCGCAATGTTTGTGAATGAATCAGGCTGAAAAAATTCTTAAAAATTCTTTGGTATATAGTGATATTAATTTCCCATGTTGCTTGTTGAAATAATTTTCCGTTTCGGAGCAAAACTATTTTGAATTGGTTAAAAACCCATATCTCAGGAACCATACATCTGTTTTTAAAGCAACAAGCGCCCAGCGGTAGCTCAACTCTTCAACTTTCCGAATAACTGTATCCCGAACGCGATTGATCTATCACAGCGCGCCGATTTGCATTTTCCGTCAACACCCGTAGAACCGCGTGTTTTAAAATCACGCATGAAAGTGGTGCCTTCAGACAAGGGAAATATTTATCAATGAATTTCTATGGGCTCTGCAGTGACCGCTTAATTTTTACTTGCTTTCTGAAATGACCATCGCTTAAATCTCACGCGATATTTCCGAAACTAAGCAATATTTTTCAAACCTGTAAAGGACATTTGGGAGAAAATGTGATTTGATAACATATTCAGAGAATGAGAAGATCTATGCAGGCAGAGCTTGAAAATATATATATTTCTTTGTAAAATAAAATAAATGTCATCTGTTCAACACACGCAGAGAAGATCTGTGTAGTAATTTCGTTCACCGATTGCGTAACAGGTGATTGAAGTGCCTTCTATGAAGATGCACACTATACACTAAGGCCCGTATTCCAGACAGGTGTTTAGTTAAATCAAGGTTTTATTTCTCGTCAACAGCACGACTCATTGAGCTGTTCTGTATGAAAGCTGCAATGATGCGTATCATTCCTGGACAGTTGATGCTCAGTTAAACAATGGTTTAGCTAAACATCTTTCTGGAATACGGGCCTAAGAGGCCAGGCCAATAAGTGAAACTTCAGAGATAGCCGGTATACTTGCAGCTACATTTTCACTATGACATTTACTAAAAACTATGTCCACATATTTGATATCCTCCATGAAATTTTTAATCACCAAGGGAAACATAAAATGTGAAAGTATAATTTCAAAATGTCAAGTCTATATGTCTTTAAGTGATTGTTCTTAAATTATTAATATACACATAAGGGGTTCATATGTTCGGTCTATCCCATTGCAGACAATCAAAAATTACGCAAATAAATTAATATCCAGAACCAGATCCAAAGAAAGCTGTCTGTTATTACATTAGTGCACACCGCCTGAAAACAATCGAGAAATATTGTAAACTTTTACGTTTTTGAAATCAGCCACCACCAGTTTGTCATCCTGCGTGACAGTCATTGACACAGGGGAATACAGGCCACTTACCAAGCGTGATATGAGTCGACCTGTTGCACTGCAGTACTGCTCTACCAAACAGTGATCTTGAAATCGTGATACCAACAAGGTACTTGATTTATGGTCATAACAGACACCTAGCAGAATAGATTCCAAGCTCGTTGTCCACAATGTGTTACCTGTTACTAAATCAATCGCTAATAAAGTGTCTTCTTGAGTGAATACAATCTGCTTACCATTGCTGGCTATACCATTAATTATGTCACATGTTACTTCATGTGCCTTAATCAACTCTCCATTCCACTGATGCACTGTGATCATATTTCCCGACCCACTTCCAATCACAACAATATCATAAGGTGTTATAGTGATGTTACCAGCATCAACAGATTCGGGCCATGATCTTTCATATTCACCAGTCGGTGAGAATACCTTCACCACACCACCATCAAGTACCAAGAAGCTCCCTCGAGATGAAATGGCACAATGAGTGGCGTTATTATTTAACCTGAACTGGCATTGCTGCTTGTATTCATCATTGCATTTGTCATAAAGACTAAAATAGTTCAATTCACCAACTGCAATTAAGTTTGATTGATTGGAAGCAACACATACAGCACCATGACGGCCAATTTGAAATCTCACCTTAAATGTAGTCATAAGTGTCAACTGAAGTTCTTTTTCAGCTGATGCAGGAACTCCCTGAATAGCATAACTCACTTGTTTACTTTTACTTTTGTTTTTCGTATCGTCATATATGACAAGCTTACCAAAACTTGAAGAATCAGTCTGTCCCGGTTCAAGATGGAGTATAGTCATATCATGCAGCAGTGCATCATCTTCTTGAATAGAGAGATCACTGATTGATCTCTGAGGCTGATGTGATCTATCCAATTCAATTAGTTTCTCTTGAAGAATGCCCATGCGCATTTGATATGTTACTTGGATGTCCTGATTCATCTTAGTCTCCCAATCTCTCATTTCAGTAGTTACGCGTTGAACACAAGATTTGATTTCTTGTTCTGTTTTGTGCTTTGCTGATTCCAGTTTCATTTTAGTATCTTCAATTTCTTGTTTTTTCAACTCTTTTCCCATGGAGTACCCCAAAGCAGTTGCCATATTGTAGTAATGAAGATAAAGGTAGCTCACTACGTGTAGTTTGGGTCAAAATTTCTTTTCAAAGTTTTGTAGTTCTGCTACGATATACAAATATAGTAGACCATAAGCTGTATAGTACAATCAGTGAGTCGTACAGAAAATGAACACACCATGGAAGAACGGTTAATAGTGTCGAAAGTCAAAGTCTAGATGTATGAAGAAATTATCTGCCAATTATATATACCCTGATGCATTACATATAGACGAGAGCTGTTGATGCAATCTTATATGGCCTACGTGCAGCATATGCAAAGCGATTGTAACAAACATGACATATACTCAAAGAAATGTAAAGAAACCGCCCATTAATCAGATAATGTTGATTTCTAAAAGATAATGGGACGAACTTATTTCTGTGCGAAACAATTGAGAGGTTGATGGTAAAATTGAGCTGAGTCACATTTATAGTTTTCATTCTACAATAATCAAAAATATCAGTTTCAAAATACTTGAGGCCGTATACTAGGACAACGTTTAGCTAAACGTTGGTTAAACCTAAACTGCGTTTAGTTAGGACCTGATTTTAGCAAAACTCTTTTTAAATATTTAAACCGCGCAAGTAGTAAACAAAGGTGGAAAACGAGGAAAACACAATATGAAACACTCTTTGAAAACGTGTAAGTGTTTCATGTCGCACATACTAGTATTTTCCAAATCATTCAGAAGGTGTTCCAGTCAAACGTTTCCAGTAGCACTTTCTTACCATCAGTAAACACGATAAGACGAAATAAGAGCTATATAGCAGAATTATATCAAAAAAGTTAAAGTTTTTGCGTATAAGTGTTAAGACATGCTGTGGAGTTAAACAAAATAAAAGATTTACAGAGATTCAAGTAAAATACCCTTATGTAAATTACATATAAACCACGCTATATGATTGTATAATTTGTGTAAATGTGAACACATTTTTCTAATCTATTTATTGAATTGAATGGGGTGCAAAGTTTAAGTTATCTAAACTGATAAAATTGTGTTTTCTGAGTTATTAGACACTAAGAATTTCTTCTTCAGGTCGTTGCCAAGTTACAATTTGACCCGTCATATCGAAAGAAACAATATCGCAACCTTAAAAGTAGATTCTTTATTGCTTAAAAATTAAATTAAATAAGACATTGCTTTAACTAGGGGGGTGTGATAAATCAAAATGTTTGTGGGGCCCCCTTAAGATATGTAGTAGACCCTTCAAAACAAGAATATGACAAAGAAAAAATAATTTGAGTTCAGGAACCCCCCTGTACATACCCACTGAAAGTTTTGGCATAAGGTTGCCGAATTCGGAAGACTTGCACCATGTATTTGTATAGGTGATATTATATGAAGTTCGGAAATTTGTTGAAATGACATGATACATGAAAGGTAGTGTTAAAAATGTTCAATACAAATAAAAAAAAATGTTTTCAAAGCGAAAGGTATTATTTTACAAGTTTTTTTTCGTCATTTTATCACAAGTTTGGAGAACCGTGAAAGGTTGATAAATAGAATAGAAAATTGATTGCTAACATGCAATTTATATCACGTTCCAGATTCTTGGAGCTCAAATTTCATATAACTTGAATCATCTACAGGGGTTGTAGGGATAGGCCATACAAACAATATTGTACTTTGCCTGAAAATAATGGTGTAAATGAATGCAAATTAATTTCAGACATTTATCAAAGGCTTAGTGGAATAAATTCATTGTCTTTTGCTCAAATTGCTTATGCTCGTCGGTTTTTCTTCCCTGTTTTGGTTGTTTGGTCGCTAATCATGGCATTAACAGTGCACTTAATTGTTGTCAAGAAAACCAATTCACCTCGACCACTTCTCCAAAGCTGGAAAAGGGGCGTTTAAGACAGGGATCGAACTGTAGATGTTCAAGAAATGG
The DNA here is from genome assembly GCA_000969725.1 of Ophiothrix spiculata. Taxonomy (NCBI): domain Eukaryota; kingdom Metazoa; phylum Echinodermata; class Ophiuroidea; order Amphilepidida; family Ophiotrichidae; genus Ophiothrix; species Ophiothrix spiculata. The sequence continues at coordinate 11,301 of JXSR01S017657.1, forward strand.
TTAACAAGAAAGTCTTGAGACTGATCTTTACGTTGGTTTCTACAGTAGACTTTAAAAAATTCGTAGGCTGCATTATACCACAACATAACCACGCAAGTGATGCTGGACAGGGAATGCCGAATGGCCGAGGGGAAAGGGGTCCTGTTGGTGAAGTATTCAGGAAACGATTTAGGTAATTTCATGATCTTCAGCATATGTACAGATTCTAAAAGAACTTCTAAAGTTACCATATGTAGCATAAAAAGAACTTATTTAATGTATTAGAAACACATTGGCCTAAAGTTGGGGGAAACTTTTGTATCATTTTTGACTATATGATCTAAATCAGGCCTTCTCAACTAATTAGTTGAGGTGCCATTTCATAAAAAATACTGATCATGAAGTGCCACTAAATGTGGGTGGGGTCAAGGGGCCCGCCTTAGGGCCCCTGTTGGGGTCCGGGGGCGAAACCCCGGCGGGGGTCCAGGGGGCGGAGCTGAGCCCCCAGAAGTTCCTGGATTTTAGGTGTTCTGAAGGGGTCTGAGCATATTATATTATTAAAGGATTTAATTCATGTCTTATGGGCAAAGATAAAAATATTCCACAATGTAGTTGTCTTCGAGGAATTTTCAGGTCAAGTTGCATCGCTTTTTTTATCGTTTTATTGTTTTATTATTTATTTTTCTTTTCTAGCCCGACGTCACGCGCCACTTGGACTTCCTCCAAGCGCCACAAGTGGCACGCGCGCCGCCAGTTGAGAAGGCCTGATCTAAATCATTAGGGCTAATGGTCTAGAATATCAAGGTATGCTGCAAAACACAAAACAATATGTATATTTGAAATTTACAAGCTATTGCTGGCCAGATATTATTTTCTATGCACTTTATTACTTCCCTTACAATGCATTTACCCTTGTCATAGTTGTTATTTTATGGAAATACCTGTTCAAGCCTTTTCACTGCTGTATGCTGGTATTCATTATGCAGTAAGCAAAAAATGAGGTTACCCTTGCCCACAAAATTACAATTATGCCTTTAAACATGCTAAATGATTTGTCATTCAATATCTTTACATGCGATTAATGATTAAAACTGATATTAGATAGTTTAAAATTGATTTTATGTACAATATATTGAATGTTTGTACATGCAAAGGGTCGTCTGCAACTTAAAACCTGTCGAATTCGAAAACCTTGTAAGCAAATTTTCAAAGGGTATGTACAGGAGGGTTATGCAACTTTGTTCTCAAAATTTCTTTTATATTCTTGATTTGTATTGGTGATACCATATTTTGAAGGGTGCCCGCATGAAAATGTCAAAATTTGCAAATTAACACACACCCCTACTTTAACGTAACTCAAAACTTGCTATACCGCTATATTATACTCTTTTGATGAGAAGGGACATATTGTTAAAGATTATTAAAGAAACAGACAAGTAATCTATGGACCAGGAGTGTTTTTGCTCTCTCGAAAGGGGGCCAATTCTTCAAGTCGTTTTTAGATTGGTCCATGTCTCAGATATATGAATTACGATGCTAGATACTTTTGGGGAGTAGCTTAGATGGCCGTACAAATGGTCCCCAAAATAGCACATTTTCATTATTATGACTGTAAGGAACCTGCAAAACACTATGGGCCGTATTCCAGAACGATGTTTAACTCTAAACGTAAGTCTAAATCGCTAGTTAGACCATCGTTTAGCTAAATGCAATTCCAAAAGAGTCGATAAATTTAGCGATCTGTTTAAATGCATTAAACAGTCGTTAAACCGCCGATAAATTAGACCTGCTCCGGGGGTAGTTTAAGGTGTGTTTAAAGATACGTTTGCATGGACTGACTGATACTTTCAATGGCTAATGATTTTGATATGGCGAAGTTCAAATTTTACAGTGATATAGCCATTCATTTTTATTAAGGGGGAGGTGGCAAGGCGAACCAAGATTTTTAAGGGGAATGTATGGTTTTACAACAATTTTTTTTAATTTGGCATGTTTAGGCCTTATTAATTAATGATTATTGTTAGCCTTTGTACTGCAAAAATACCAAGTATTCTTGACCGTTGCCATGGTTACAGCGACCATATTTGATTTTAATGACATTACGGGAACACTTTTCATGGATAAACGACAACACATTACCGTATACTGACATTGTTTGTTGGAAGATAATTAAAACAATAATATGTGTTACACCAGAACCTTTTTTTTTTTGATTTTTTTTAAATTTCTTTAGCCTTCAGCATGTTCAGTTTAGTATTGAAAAATTGGAATTCTAATTTTGGCAAAATAATCGCAAATTTTGACGATTTTTTGACTAGTTTAAG
>JXSR01S017657.1:56820-74347 GCA_000969725.1 Ophiothrix spiculata
AAATCAATTACAATAATAATCAACTCCAATCCACCAGTAATAGTGTTGAGTTAAGTATGGATGAGGTTGGTGCCATGTAACGAACATGGACTCCATCTTAAAAAAAAAAAGAACATGACCATGTATTTCCATACAGTGAACCTATAGAGGGTTTCGGAAATCCAGATTGTTTTTACCAACGAGTCAACTGGAAATCCAGTCAAATTTCGTCGTATGTATCTATGGAAATCCAAACAATTTGAGCAATCATGCATAGAGGATTCAGGAAATCCAGACCTTTATTTGATGTATTTTGGGCCGGAAATCCTAGCATTTTAGAAATGTAGATTTCGGAAATCCATACTTTTTCGACATTTTAAAATTAACCCTCTATAGGGGGTGTGCACTTATTATCTGGAATAGCCCAATATTGAGAACAATGTTATATCTTTCAATAATCATTGGAATATGGTTTAAGGGAACACATTTTTCATTCACACGTTTAAAATTCATAATGACGCGATTAATGTGACTGTGATGACAATCATACTTTTTCAAAATAGTTTGGAAAACTATTTTGTTGCAACCCCCCACTATTTTTTTATAGCGAGTCCCCCTGACCTCCTTATGTAGTACCATTTCCAAGATGCTCAATTATTCTAAATATCTATAGTTTTGGATTTAAAGTAAATGAAGAGCTGAATTTCAAAACGGCTTAGAGACCATTTTTTTCAAAAATGAGTTTTTGATAGATTCTTACAGACTTTCAACTTGTGCATCATCCTGGCAAAAATATTTGTTGAAAAAATCTTGCTAATAGGGTTAAAATCCCGAAAATGTTACTTTTATGACCAAATATGGACATTGTATGACCATATTTGGGCATAGAAGGGCATTATACCCATATATGGTAACTTTGTTATTAAACATGACCTGATGTTGAAATTTGATATTTATAAAGTACAACATAGCCAAATTAAGAATTGAAAAAGAAATTTTGCAAAAATTTGGAAGATGGGTGGTTCCCAAGATTAAATTTAATGAAATTCCCTGCAAAACGGCTTACATCCATTTTCAGCAAAAAATCAATAATCAATTAATAAGAAACTATTTGATGAATTATCTAAATTACACCTTATTTTTAAAGACATATTTGTACATAATTACTGAAATCATTATCAGGAATTTTGCAACACATTTTGATGTCCTAGCAATTTTTTGCCCTTTTCTCAAAAAAAGCAAAATGGATACAAGCCGTTTTGCAAGTCAACTCTTCAAATACATGTTTAACGTTTTTTTGATGAAAAAGGGCAGATATTGAGTTACAATAATTATTTGCTCTTTTTAGAAAATGTAATAACACATGCTATGTTAGGTAAATCATCTTTTTGTTTACAACAGTTGGGTACATATTCTAAAAACTTGTAATTGAGAGTACATTTTGCACCATCGATCTATGATTTAGGCCAAAAAATCATATTACTCTCTAACGAGCATAACATAATTTATACATGTCAATCTGTCTTTTATTATAACGTCTGTAGACGTAATTGGGAAAATTCATGACCAACATAATTAAAAATTATGATAATTATGATTGAGGACTACATTTTTAAGTTTGCTAAAAGAATTTCCCTATACATACGATATAATAGTGTATTCGTCATTTTTCTTCAATGATGTAAATTTGGGAGATTGACGAACTGAACATGTTCTATCTCCCAACTTTAGAAATATATTTACTATATATAGATAGATTGTCGCAGCAGGAATGATCTTGAATAATGAGTTGTCTCGTATTCTGTTTATATGTTTGTGTGTTGTACCGGAACCTTCTATACCACGCTACTTGGTTATAAAAAAAACTCTCAGTTTATCTGATAGACCGAATAGCTCAATGTTAAGAGCGCTCGCATGACAAGCGAGAGGTCCGGGGTTCGAGTCCCTGTTCGGCTAGGATTTTTTTCAAATAAAATGAAATCTTGGCCTGTTTGTAACCTGTCTGATTGTTGTTAATGTTCTAATGATGAGTATTTCTCCATTCCTTTATCTTCCATTATGATTATTAGGCCTAATGATAAATCACATGTGTCTTTTTACATTTTTAGGTTATAATAGCAAAAAAATCAATTTGCAACCTTATATAATAAGTAGGGACTATTAATAATAATTAAAAAATAATAAGAATTTGCAAACTAAAATCATCCAATAGACATTTGCTGATTCATTAAAAAGTTATTTTCACAGAGAGAGAGAGAAAAGACGACGTTTGCGTATGCCATAGAAGCCATTTTTTCTGAATGGCTAGAATGATTATTGGGTTTAAAAGATATCTCCTCTCCTGGAAAATGGTACGTTCAAATCGATGGACGTAAGTCATCGACTGGTCATGATATTTGTTTCACACAAAAACGTTGCTAAAACCATACCAATTTGTATTCAACGGTTTGTAACTCTAAATAAAATGCACTTTAACCCCACAAAGTTATATATTGCTGGAAAGCTTATTTTCCGAGGATTTCAGTTTTACTTAAATACGCCTAATTTTGAGGGATAGATAAATATCATACAGGGTGCAAAATAAATTAAAAGTGCATTTGGTCAACCAACTTGGCACAATGTGATTTTGTTGGGGAAATGTGTATCCAGATGACACAAACAATACACGATGGATGTGATGATGGCATTCCATAAAATAATATATTTGGTGACAATTTCATTGTGGTCAAAATACTGAGGATGGTCAAAATCTCATTAATTTTTGGGATATTTATCGGTCATAATTTTTTTCCTGTATACAATATATAAAAATTAATCACATAATTAAATTCCTTGTCAAATTTTCTTTGAAAAATGTATAACTTTTACCAAGTACGTCGACTCGGTCAAAAGATATGCCGTTTTAAAGTTTTTGGAGTGTAAAAACATGTTCTGTACAGTAATGTATAGAGAAAACTACCCACATATAAACCATTAAGAAACAACAAAATTTGGATGATATGTCAATACTCGATACATGCCTTAGCATTATACATGTACATATCTCATTGAAGCATTTACAAAAAAATTACGATCCCATCATATTTATTTTTAACAATACATGTGTTTATAAATCATAACTTTTTTACACTTTTGCATGTAGTCCTATGCGCACCTCCTCCACCGTCGCCTCCTCCACACGATCCATCGTGTTTACCAATTGCTTTCTTCAGTATAACTTCTTTAATTAATCATATGAAGTTCACTTTTTACACAAAAATAGAACATAAATAGACCTCTCATATGATACCAACATTTCCAAAATACGTAAAGAAGTTTTAGCCAAAATGCATGTTTTCTATCATTTTTAGGGTTAATATGTAACAGATCCAGGATATTTGGGAGACCTTTTTGTGACGCAAGGCCAGATGTGATAAAATAAAGCGCATGTTTTGTTTCTACTGAGGATCAATTGATTTTAAAATTGCAAACCAGACACTAAGAGATCACAAAATATGGCACAGACACTGAACATGATTTTGAAAGTAGCACCGTAATTCAATTTGTAAATTGCAGCAGCGTATAAATAGGAAGGGGGGAAAACGAATTCACTGTTTCCAAGGCACAGATTTCCTATAAAGGAAAGTCAGAAATATTTTGTATCTTCTTGTAAGTTTTGAGATTTTTTCATCAAAAGAAAATCTTTATGATCGTCACTTGGCAATGATCAGAGAATACGAATTAAAATTCTGCCCTCCAAAGTAAAAACGCAGTATGTGCCACATACTGCATTTTCAAAATTCTGAGATATAAAAGCATTTTGCACATAGGGCCTACTGCGTTTTTACTTTGGCAAACGTTTACTAGTATTTATGAACAAGCAAAGGGTGCTTGTGTATCTTAGTGATATTATTCATAAAAACATTTTTTCAAATGACCTTGACATTTTGACCGTGCACTTGATGTTACCGTGCTGTTGATGCATTTTGCACATACTGCGTTTTTACTATGTCAAACTAAAAATCCATTTTTTGGAAATATTCTTGAAAAATGGTGTTTACCATGTGATAAAGCATACTTTAAACTACATGTTAATGCAAAAAAGTGAAAATAGCCAAAATATCACATACTGCGTTTTTACTTTGGTGGGCAAAATTGTCATTGTCAACATATTCAAATAAAAGTAACAAAGCATATATTTACTTCCTCGTGAAAAGTGGAATGGCTGTTAGTCCATGATAGCTCACGTTGCAGCGTTTTATGATGGGCTATTCCAGATAATTTGTGCCCCCCCCCCCCCCATAGAGGATTTTGGAATTCCAGATTTTTTTTTTACAACAGCGGGCCTTGGAATTCCGGAGTTTTTAAAACAAAATTCCCTGTTTTCCAGAAAATTATCTTCAAAGTCACCAAGAATCCAACATTTTTCAAAGAAACTGGCTCATGGCTCTGAAATTCCAGACTTTTTGAATGAGGATAGTTTTCCTCCTCTATGGGGGGAGGGCAGTTTTCTGGAATAGCCCAATGCAACTCAGTTTCTAGGAACCTTTGTGTTTTTATCATCATGGTCCTGGTCCAATGCTACGTTCTAAATCCCGGACGATAATGGGAGTCGAAAGTGATCAGACAAGCTTGCAAGATTTAATTAGGTTTATTCAAATTCTAAATTTTCTGTTGTTGTCGTTGATGTTATGGTTGTTGTTTTGTAGTTGCCTTACTGTGAGGGTATATGTCCGTGATAAAACGAATTTTTAATTTAGAGTCGACCTACTACTGTGGTGGCTTGGTCATGTCACATCAACTCTCACGCAACGTTAGCATCACGCTTTATCCCGTTAGGCCATTTAAAAATTGTTTGTCTCAAAGCCCTCCTATCTTGAAAAACTAATGCGAAATGCGGTTTTATTTTTAATCTTTTTTTTTTCAATTTTTTTTCGTGCGTGACAGAAGTTATGAGTGCTATTCTAAATATAAAAGAGTTCCATATGTACTCCCTCATATATTTATATGTCAGATACAAAATTAATGTTAAGATTGGCCTTTTTTAAATCAAAAACAAAATAAAGAACTAATTTAATTAACTTTTATGTTACAAGTAAATATAAAAGTAGTTCATATGGAATTATAAAGAATATTTTTCAAAAAAAAAATAAAAATAAAAACGGCAAAAAAAACACCAACGCGCACACTAAAACTAATACGCGCGGGAGCTTTGTGATAAACAATTAATTTTATTTAGCCTTATCTGGTTAATTACATGGGCACCGCGGAGATAAACAAGAAAACACGTTATTAGACGTCGTGGCGTTTCGTCTAGTGCATTTTTATTTTCTGAGCATTTTTTAGAAATCTGTAATAATACGTACCCTGTTTTTTTTTTTTAATTTTGCTGAAAGTTTAGAATTTCAAAAAATGTAGTGTGCTTTTATACATTAAAATGATTTTAGTTTTAGAGGAACTAAAACTGACTGAGACTATCCTTAGTCCTGTTGTGTGTATACAGATTTTAATTGGCTGTAACAAAAATCAATCTATTCTTCAGCATTTATTGAATCCAGCAACTGCATGTCGGCACATTTTCATTCCGTCGAGTCACTCAGATCTGTATGTCGGTATAGCTTTATTAAAAATCACTCAAGAGTAACTGTTCCAAAAGTGATTCATCATAGAGTTTTTTCTCTGAAATGAAATGTAAACACAAAACAGTCATTTATTTAAAAAAAAAATGGTTAAGTCATAATCAAAGCTGCCTTTTGTTGAAATTTATCTAAATTTCCTCAAATAAGCATGAATTTTGCCTGGTTACGGAACGAACTTTATTGTTTGTATAGCGCGGCATAATCGGGGACAACGGAAAATGGAGAAAGAACACAACTTACAAGGGCACAGCAAATGGCCTTAACCCTAACGACACCGAACCTTACAAAATCACATTCCACTAAATCAAGAAAATCCAAAAAAGTCCAAATACGTCACAGACCGTAGTTAGCTATGATCACGAAATCGCTGCCATGGCAGCGCCTGCTCAGTGGCTTGACATAGTGATAATCGGATTGGGAAGCGAGAGGTCCCGGGTTCGAATCCAGGTGAAAACCTGTGATTTTTGACTTTAAAATTTCAAAGGAGGTGCTTAAAAGTGTTAGGGTTACAAAACCTTCATTGATTTTCTTTAAACAAATGGTATTTTGGTAGATTTATTTATGCTGATAATGAATCTAAAATAATAAATATAGGTCACTGTGCTCGTTTTTGAAATAGAGGCATTTCGAAAAGTATATATTTTCCAAAAAAAAAAAAATCATCCGATTTACCATACAAAGTATAGGGAAAGCTCAAAAAAGTCGATCATTATGTGCTCCACTGATTGTTTTAATGTTAACATATGTTAAAGCACTTTTTACGTACTTCGAAATAAAATATGGTCACCGTCTGTTTTCTTTCCATACAATAAATTGTAACAGCTCCACCACCATGACCACTTAGGGTGTTGAATGGTAAAAACCGAAAAATGTTCTTTCCACAATGACTTGAAAATGGTAGTTAAAGGTGTAGGTTCCGATCACATTTTCATCCACAGGGCTCAACCAGAATGATTGCATATTTGATATCAATTGAAAATCACATATTTTTCTGATTGCAAATCCAAAATGAGGTCAAGGTCAATCAGTTAAAGTAGATTATACACAAGCAAGTTAAAATGGGAATCTACACCTTTATCATTGAATTTTGCACAACTTCACAATCGCCGATACAGTAATAGAGAGCTCTGTGCTATTATTATTGCTCACCTCCGCAAAGACCACAAGATTTCTGGCAGCGATCTTGAGCTGTTTGATATTTACACAGCGAAAGCCTGTTTGTTACCACATGGCAATTTTTGCCAATATCCTCGCAAGTTTCTGGAAAAAAATAATTGTATATGTCAAAAACAGTACAGTATAGAAGATGTTTGTACAATGCACATATCAGTATCCAGGACTTGAATTTAGATTGCAATTTAACTTCACCCGGATATGTACGTAATTATTCATTACCTCACCACTGTTTTATCACTATAACAATATAGCCAATTATAAGCAAAGGCACATTATTGGTGGCGCTATTTCTGTAAATCAAGTTTCCAGTTTTTTGGGTTTTTTTAATATATGAACCTTAGTTTTTACATTTTCCGCATGGATAAGGTGCAGGAGACCAAAAATAAATTTTATTCGTGTTAAATTTACACATTAAATATTTAGTTTATACAATATGCATATAATTAATTAAAAAAAATGAACATCGCCACCAATAATGAAATCTTAAAACATGCAGGCGGCGGCGGACACGATTTATAGAAGATCCTAGATTTAGGGATGAGGGATTTCCAAAACGCAAATTTAGGGAACGATCTACGTGTTTTTATATTGGGTCACGTGACTCACGTATTGAAGAAAATAATTACAAAGATCATATTGTTACCTCTCCTCAAAAAACTTCAATAGTGTTCTAATCGTAATTAGCATAATTATGTTATCCTAAATCCGCTGGGGTTCACGCGTGAACCCCACTTTTTATATATGTTATCATATTTTTTACCGATTAGCAATATAATTTTAGCGGCAATCCCACACGATCCCGGATGTATTTTCCCACGATGTTTCTTATAGAGGCGGTATAGGACATGAGTCACATCGACGCAGCCGGGGCCGGGGATCGTATACGATAAGAACGGCAACCATGCAATAGTTGCCACGACCACCCCCTATGAAAATATGGGCTAAAATTTATATTTTGATCTAAAACTGGCATTTCTTGAGATAAAATGTAAAATTAAATTATGGAACAACAATAACAGTTTAGAATTAATTTAGCCATTGTTAAGGGCGTGCACTTATTTTAACGGTGCATTTTGATAAAACAACAACCCATCAAACAGCGGTGACCTTACGTTGCTTTACGTATTCATCAGAGGGCAAGGGGAGGGCACACTGGCCCCTGACATAAAAAGCGGGAAATCGGGCAGCAAGCGGTAAAAATCAGGAAGGACAAGAAATATAAAAGAGCAGCTGCGAGACTGCTAGACAGGAAACATGGGGAAAAGCAGCAATCGTGTCAAAAGACGTTGCTTTAAATCTTTTCTTTTATTATTATCATTTTTTAATTTTTATTTGCATGTCAGTTTTTAAAATCGACTTGAATTTATTTTGGGTGTACGAAAAAAAAAAATTGCCGAAAAAGGTAAATCGGGAAAAGTATGGACATGATGTTTTTGCACCCCCTCCCGCCCTACTGACCAAAACGTCTGGTTATACAAGTGGTTCAACCGTAAAAATAAACATAATGCTGACTCCAGGTCTTGTATTGAGGCCATATATTGCAAGAATTATATAATAAAATGGTATTTACCGTATTATTACCCCGGGGATGCCACTTAAGTAATGTTGCCGGTATAGTGTGACCAGAGTTTTTCAAAAAACCCAGAAGGGTGGAGGGTTCTGAAGTCAAAATATACACGTTTTCTACTATTTACATCCTAAATCGGGATTTTAACGATACTGATTTCACTCTAGGATTTGAAAAAGTCTCATCTTTCTTGAAAATTGCCCCAAAATTACTATTTTTGATACACTTAACGATGCCACCTGATTCATGTAGTCCTCTATAACTACCCTAGTTCACCAGTGTCTTGTCACGCTATGCCTGCAACATTGTATTTGAGTGCTCCCAAGGATTCTTATTGATTACGATAACCTACTTTACATGTAAAAATGCCAAAATCTATTTAAAAAAAAAGGGGGGGAACCTGTATTTTACGTATGTTTACGTGATTTACAGACTCTTTACGTTGCCCATGATTCGAGTTTAATCGTAAAAAAGAAATAATGCTATATTTAAACGGTATTTCTTCTATTGATATTGTAAGTATTCTGTTATAAACCGGTAAGTTGCCGAATTATTACAGAACACCGTAACAAACTGCAAAAAAAAATGCCAAAACTAAAAAGACAGTATTTTACTGGCATCCAAAAAATATGGTATTATACTAGCGTCCCAAATGTTGTTTACTTTGCCAATTGAGAGACAGCTTTGTGGATTTTGCTACCCCTTTTAAGCTAAGAAGCACCCCCCCCCCCCTCGTAATACTTTATTACTCACCTGCAGCTGCGCACGCTGACAGACCGCAAGATTTAACACCACACGAATTTGGACATTTCGTAGCCAGTTGACAATTGTCGCCTATACCCGCACAAACTAGGAAGAAAAATGATGGTGTATAAGAAAACAAAAACATTCAAAGCATAGCGTAACCAGGGCCCAATATAATAAAACCATTCTAAGCCTAGTTTGTTTCTTACTTCGTTTCTATCGCTAGTTCATAGCTAAACCTATTTCATAAAACCATTCTTAGCTTAGCAAGGTTCCTAGTTGCTTGCTAAAATTAGAATAGTTCTTGGGTGTTTCTAAATCTTTAGAATCATTCCAAGTTACTTTTATCCGGACATCAAAATATATGTAAACGGATTAAATCGCCAACCTGAAATCCTTAAATCGACTAATAATATATAGGAAACAATAGGTACGTGTCGAATATCCAAAATATATCAAATTACGAGCATTGAACTAAGCAAATTTGGGATGTAAGTTGATAATTTAAAACAAAAACACAATTATAAATTAAAAATAATTTACAAATAATGAGTTGTCATTTAGAGACCAAAATAACAGAAAGAATTTATTGAATGCTTTTGTTTATAAAAGAAGTGGTGTACCCTCTTTTTGACAAGCGAATGAAAACCTTTTCCACAGAGAAAATATAATCTTTATAGTCTTTGCTTTCTCTTCGTAGCTTTAATTCAAATAGTTTCCGTATCCAGCAAACATTTAAAAAGATCTTTATGCGCTATGCATATTGTGTGTGTTGTGTTTACTGATACCCAATGGTCTATAGACCTAAAAGGGGTATGATCCTTTTCAGAACTATTCTTGTTTAAATTGATTTCTATTTAGAACTATTCTTATTTCAAGTACTTTCTTTTGTCCTTGGGAAGCAATTATGATATCAAATCCTTATTCAATCACTGTACCATTCCATCTTGCTTCTAGTAAGCAACTAGTAAGAATTGTTCATAGAATGGTTTTATGAAAAGTCCTAGTTACTTGCTAATTTAGAAAGCATAGCAGATACTTTAACCCTAGTTCTCTTGAGCTATTTTTGTAACATATTCTCCGAAGGGTTGGTGGGGGAGGGGGGTTGTTGCACCCCCCTAATATTTTGAAACGGAACCTCCTATGGACTTGATTTTGCTATTAATAGATTACATAATTATGACGTCATAACGTACTCTCGGATTGGAAAATCAGGTAACATTATTGCATCATGGCAAAAATGGCCACCAACATTAAAATTTTGCTATAAAAGTTTAAAATAGCGGATTTTCGTTGGATTTTTAGCTAATTAAGAAGAAAAATGTTGATTCTAACATGTTTTGTAAGTTTGAGTCTTATAGCATGCATATTGTTTTTCAAAATGGTGACTTTACAATTTCAGGGATTTCACCCCCCTATTCCTCAACTTTGACGGCCTACCCTTACTTCTCCTTAGGTGCTACCTCCCTAGTTTTCTCATTAAAATGACCGCAAAAGATGTAAAAGAGATTACCCAAATGACTTGGGCCGATTGCTTTTGTGTTTTTATGAATCGGGGGAAAAACCTCAGGAGGGTTACAACAACAACCTCCCTTCAGAGAATAAGGGTTAACATTTTACTTAAATTTATTCCCATGCTAAAAGAAATTGGAAGGGAATTGATTGTCTGCTCATTTCAAATTCAGCAGGATTTCTCCAAAGAAAAGGTAGTAAATAGTATTTTGTTTTATGTTCAAAATAATTTTTGGAAATGGCTTCTGCAGCAATAACAAATACATATGACTCCAAGTTATGTCATATGCATACTTCAAATTCAAAATGGCTGCCAAAATGGCCGCCAAAATAGCTGATTTTCATTAAAATTAACCAAAACAACCATTAAAGTACCTGATATCATAAATAATTAACAGGAAATAACATTACGGGTTGCAATAAGATTATTTGTCCCTAATTATACGGTAAAATTGTTTCTAATCAAAATGGCGTCAGTTCTTAGATTCAAAATGGCCGCCAAAATATGTTTATATGTGCAAAACTGGGTTAGAAGCAATTCAAAACAGTATCAAAAACACCAAATGTTCAGAAATATTCGATGGAAATTGGCTCTGAGGGTAACAATAGCAGTTCAATTCTCAAATAAGGATGTAGGCATGCTTTAAATTCAATATGGAGCATGTTGTAAGATCCAAAATAGCCGACCGCCAAAATACGATTTTAATCACAAAAATGGGTGAAAGTAGCTTTTAAACAGTATCATAAACACCTCATGTTCAAAGTAACTGATGGAAAATGTCTTTTAACGTAACAATAAGAATATGTTTTATTATTAAACATCAAATATACAAAATAATATATAGTAAATGACTTTGATGATAACAATTATAGGAGCCTTTCTTCCTATATAATGTTGTTTGCATATTTAAAAATTTATGATGGAGCCTGTAATGGCCACAAAAATACAATTTTATGCAAGGAAATGGATATAAGCGACTTAGAAACATATCATATATTGGATTTGAACCGGGCTAACAACCTTATTTGGGTAGAATTTAGTACAGTTACCTGTAAAGTCATTTTCCATTGATTATGTTGAACATTTGGTGTTTTTGATATGGTTTCAAAGTCACTAACTCATTTTCATGCATAAAATTGTGTTTTTGCGGGAATTTTGAATCTCTGTACAGGTTCCATATTAAATTAGAAATATGCTAATACACCCCTATTTGGGAAAAAATGATCTTCTTGTTACCCTCAAAACCATGTTCCATCGACTATTTTGAACATGTGGCGTTTTAAAGACCATTTAAAAGTCACCTTAACCATGTTAACCCATGTTGTGCATAAAAAGTTCTGGCGGGCATTCTGGATCTTTTAACAAGCTCCAGAGCGAAATGGAAAAATGCTAACACCCTTATTTGGGAAGAAATGCTACTATTGTTTCCCTCAAAGCCATTTACCATATAGATTTTTTTGAACATTTGGTGTTTTTGGTACCGTTTAAATGTCACTTTACACATTTTTTGGTTCTAGATTAAATTTAATCAAGGCAACAGAAATAGTTACTTACTCGGAGTAACCGACGTTGCGAGCGAAACCATCACTCTTCAGCTGGGTTGTGATGTAGACCTTGGTAATAGCTGGAAGTGCACATCTTTACACATATTTGTGCCTAAAATTGTATTTTGGAGGCCATTTTGGATCTCAAAACAAGCTCCATAGTGAAATTGAAACATGCCAACATCCTTATTTGAGATAAGTATTTTTGATACTGTTTTGAAGTGCCTGTTTGTCGGCTATTTTGAATCTCAGTACAGGTTCCATATTGAATTAGAAAAATGCTAACAACCTTCTTTGGGAAGAACTGATCCTATTTTTACCCTCAAAGTCATTTTCCAATGTTTATTTTAAAAATGTGGTGTTTTTAATACCGTTATACTAAACCACTTTAACACATTGTGTGCCTTAAATTGTATTTTAGTGGCCATTTTGGATCTCATAACAAGCTCTATAGTGAAATTGAAATATGCTTACACCCTTATTCGGGAAGAAATGCTACTTCTGTTTCCCTCAAAGCCATTTTCCATTGATTATTTTGAACATTTGGTGTTTTTGATACCGTTTACGAGCCACTTTAAACCATTTGAGTGCCTAAAATCATATTTTGGCTGTCATTTAGGATCTCAGAACAGACTCCATATTGGATTTAAAACATGATAACACCCATATCTGAGAAGAAATGTTACTATTGTTACCCTCTACGCCATTCTCCATCAACAATTTTTAACATTTGGTGTGCTTGATACTATTTTTAAGCGCCTCTAACCTTTTTTTGCGCATATAAACATATTTTGGCGGCCATTTTGAATCTCAGAACAGGCGCCATTTTGATTTTGATACAAGCGTACAATACAAATAAGGAGTAAATGATCTTCTTGTAACCTTTAATGTTATTTCCTGTTGATTATTTATGATGTCAGGCACTTTAAAGGTTGTTATGGTCGCGTTTTATGAAAATCAGTTATTTTGGCGGCCATTTTGGCAGCCATTTTGAATTTCAAATATGCTTATGACATAATTTGGAATCACATGTATTTGTTATAGCTCCAGAAGCCATTTTCCAATAATAATTTTAAACATAAATGTGTTTTACAAGATAGTATTAAGCCATTATATTGAAAATGTAGTATTTTGGTGGGAAATTTGGCAGCCATTTTGGATTTATGCTAATTAGCCTACTTCCCGGTGTCGGATTTTGTCAGATTTTGGTGATAAAGTTCATAGGGATCATACAAACAAGTTAAAACAATAAAATCTTCTGTTGCAATGTGTTCCAGGTTCATCATAAGTTTATTGGACTAATAGATAGAAGGAAGTTGACGAGGTGTAGCAAATCGTGAGGAATGCACGATTTCTGTTTTATTATCATTAAGAACCAAAAAGTTACTTGACATCCAGTCTTTGATTTCTTTGATGCAGTTTTTAATTTTCTCAATGACATTTGTTTGAGTGGCGATATTGAGACTGATGTAGAGTTGTGAATCATCAGCATATTTCATACAGGAGAGTCCATGCTTGGTTACAATGCTCTCATGGGGAGTTGTGTACAAGATAAACAAGGTATACTTGGTGATTAATATTAAAAGTATGTATAATAATGGTTATTAAAATAAAAATAATAAATATTAACCAGAATGTCGAGCAATTTTGCAGACCGAGATGCTGAAAACATTAATACAATGGCTTTTTGAGTGAAACGAAAATCACCCCAAGAAAGAGTATATTTTTAGAGGTTAATTTATATCTAGTTAATACGTGCTGCTTTACCTGATTCTGCATTCGCGGCGAGTACCACGACCAAGGCAAATAAGGCTAGAAATGTCGTTGAAGTGTTCATCTTGATTCGACAAAATCTGAAATTTATTTAATCATAAATTATAAAGAGAATAAGATTATGGAATACCGTATTGAACTTGTTTAAACTATATAGGTTACAGTGAATCATTATAGTTTAAAGGTAGTTTTAAGAAGATACAGGGTGTCCCTAGAAAAACATTACAATCTTTGCGTTTGATTTTCTGATGTTTAATGGACAGTTGTAGAGTTTATAAACATTGCATTTCATAATGCTTGAATTGAACTTTAAGATAATGTTATCTAGAACAACCATTTGGATGTAAACTTTTCTGGTCCAATTTCACAATTCCTCTTGAATGAAGTTCTATGAGAAACGTAATAGATCTGCTCAATTAACTGTAACAAATTTTATTAATCTATAATGTGCATGCTAACTTTTATCTATACTGAAAAATGTACAAATTTGACTTAAAAATGTAGCAAAAAAATGTAAACAATATCCAAAATATCCGCGGATTACAAAAGCTATTTTAAATAGCTTTAATACAAAACAATATAATAAAGTGTATTTAGAATGATTGTCGGCGCCAAAGTTGTTACATTCATGAATGTGTTACACGCGATCGTAATATTTAAATACGTTTGAGTAAGCAAATAGAGATATGAAACAAACTTTGACAAACTATCAACAAAGTCCTTGGTAGAATTAAAAAGCAAAATCTTTCCAATTAGTTGAAAAATCATTTAAGAGAAACGATTACCGATTCAAAGACAATTGTCAATTATTTGTTTGTAAATATTGGCCTACAGTTTGCTTCAAAAATCAGCAATAATGGAATCAAGTTTTATGACTTCTTGAAGGATCCAATAAATAGTTGCATGTTTATGAAACCCATTGTAGAAAACTAAGATTCAATTAATGTTAAAAGTATTAACACATTCAATCAAAATAAAAGTGCTGGCATGATGATATTGGAAGCTTAATAGTTAAATAGGTAACCGATAAATTTGCCACACCTCTGACCAATTGATTTATTGAATCAATCTCAGCAGGAATAGTTTCCGAAGATCTGAAAGTTGCTACAGTGATACCTATTTACGAAGAGAATGATGTTCAAGAATTATTAACCCTATACGGGGAAATAATAAGAATTGCATTTTTTTTCCAGAATTCCAGTAATTCGGGAAAAGGTACTGTTAGGTTATAAATACATGTACAAGTACATAAAATTAGAATAAAATATTAAAAATGATAAAAATATAGAGCAATAAATATAATACTTATAGGATATACAACTATAAATATTTTATGTAAAAAGTATTTTAATAGTGGGAAAGATATAGAACAGGGCCCATGTTCATGAAACACCGCAAACTATAGTTACTGGCTTAATCTTTGTATACCTGTCAAATTTTGACAAGTACACAATAGGTACGTTGCCAACTAGAGTTTTTCATGAATATTGGCCCAGATGAAACACCGCTAACTCTAGTTGGCTGCTAACTCTTTGTTTACCTGTTAAATTTTGACAGGTATATAATAGGTTAGCAGCCAACTAGAGTGAGCGGTGTTTCATGAATATGTCCCCTTGACTCTAATACTTCTTCTTACCTTCAGTGTAGCAAAGTAGTCAAAGTGGCAGCGGAAGTGGCAGCTTCGGTGTTTTGATCTCAAATGGCACAGACTGAAGAATCACCGCAACTATATACTGTTACCGTATGCCACCCCGTCATGCATGTGAGTAATAAAATAGCACGTTGTCAGGACATCCTATCAGCACTTGAGACCTTTGGCAATAAAATAGCACTTTACTATTTTTAAATAATTGTTTATCATATCTGAGATGTCTGGATATTTAGGGTATTCCAATCTACTTTATAAGCACTCATGAGTTAAGTACCGGTACATGATAATTTTCTTTGAGACCTAAGGCAATAAACATAGGGTGATTAAAGCTCTTCCAATTACAAACATCAACATTTCAGTAAACCCAATGGAATGCTCAACAAGGGTACTCCATTCATTTGTGTGGTAAACAGTTTGGATTTACTCTATAGACCTATGGAGCAAAACCCCATTTTAGGGGTAAAACTGCAACGAGAAATTATTTTAATGTGTCCTGTCTATTTAGGTTCTCTGGATCATAGGTAACAACACTAGGGTGGACACAAAATCAGTCACCTGCACGGGACCCTGCAGGAGGGGGTAAAATTCATTACAGGGGGCAAGCTTCAAAATTGGTCAAATTTTGTTTTAAACCATACTAACATGTTCCCTCATCATAAGGAAGCAGAAAAAGTATACTTTGACCCATATCTGATGAAGAGTTTTTGAGATATAACTGAAAGCATGAAATGTGATTACAGGTGTCACATGTTGGGCCTATGGGAGTCAAACATTTTAAAAGTGTCGGATTTTGGTCAAAACTGTCTCAAATTGTTCGTCTTGCAAAACTGTCTACATAAAGTAATATTTTCCAACGATTTCGATCAATCGTTTCTATGGTATCAAGAAAGAAACGTTATTTCCAATTGGTGCATATGCATAAAATAACAAAAACATTATAGCGACCTGTAACCATAGCAACGGTTGATCGTAGACGTTGGAAAATATTACTTTATGTAGACAGTTTGAGACCATTCTGAATAAAATCGAACACTTTTAAAAAAATTTAAATTTTTTGATCCATCTCTTGACCCTTGATTTGACCTTTCATGTTTTCGGATATAACTCTTGAAGCACTCATCGGAGATGGGTCAAAGTATACATTTTCTGGTTCGTTATGATAAAAGGAACATGTTAGAATGGTTTTGAACAAGATTTGACCAATTTTCAAAGTTGCCCCCTGTAATGACTTTTACCCCCCTCCTGTATGGTTCCGTGCAACAGAATAATTTTGTGTCCACCCTAGCGATGTTACCTATGGTCCATAGCACCCATCTAGATAGGACACATAAAAATAATTTCTCGTTGCAAGTAAACCTGTTTTGCTACTATTTCAAACTGTATTTTGGGAATGAAAAACTCTATCCATATGAGATTTGTTTACATTGATATCAATATGTGATTATTCCCTTTCTGGAGGTCGTTTTTATTTACACTTGGACAAAATAATAAACTTTCTATAGCAAGTTTTCAGTAGCTTACCATATAATTCAATGGCAGTTGGTTCACTCAGTGTGTTGTTTTTATAAGCTGTGGAAATAGCTGTTTAAGGTAATGGTCTACCATAGGAATATCCATTAATGGCTAAAAATATTAAAATATAGGCTTTTGTGTTTTTAGCTTGCTATACTTGTTGTGTATCTAATATCTAAAGTACAATTATCAAAACTAAGAAGTCCATATTTGATGTTCTTTGGAAAAGACGGTTAAAATTTATCCCGGGGTTGTTTCTCAAAAACTGAAGCATTAGGTTAAGTAGTTCAACACAAGATAACATAGCCCTTTTTTAAATTTTGCCCTTCATATAAACATTTTGACCAATTTTCTCCCCAAATGTCCCAAAATATTCTCAAAATACATACTTTTTTCATGCTTTTCATTCAATAGGGACCAGTGGCGTACCCAGGATTTTTTGAGTGGGGG
>JXSR01S017657.1:74742-85330 GCA_000969725.1 Ophiothrix spiculata
CACTCCCGGTCAAATCGGACATAACAGCCTTGTTTATATCAAATTATCCAATATTTTCGTTAAAATCCTGTTCGTGTACATGCTATATTTATCTAACACTGATAAATCAAACTCTCTTGCCATATTTGACCTTCCATATCCACTGAAATTTAGAATTTTCTAAACCGTCTCAAAACCCAACGTAAATTTCCCATAGAGCTGAACCTACTTCATTATTCATAAGCAATTTTTCCCCATGTAAAGCTATGGGAGATTTTTGCGTCTTTTAGACGTCGAATTTTACACAAATGCGCAGTAAGTTATTTCGAATTTTGTTTATGTGCAAACGAAAGGAATAGGTTGTATAAATATTGAAACGTTTAAAAAGCATAAACAAGATTATATTTAAAGCTTTATCTAGCTGTTTTTTCTGTTTGTTTCGGAAGGAAAAATTTGATTTAAAGAAGATGCATAGATAAGTTACTGGGAACCATTGAATTAAAGACACTCTGAACATTTTTGAAAGTGTGATGGACATGCAGGTACTGAGTCGTTGTGCTATATTAATGTCAATACCATAATAACAAAGCCTGCACAAACTTATTTGATGATTATTTTGAAATGTTAAAACTAAATCAGTTAAATTATTTAGAGGCTCAATAACGCCCCCTGATCAATTTCAAAGGTTTGTGACTTTATTATAGAAATCATTGAAGTAACCTTTTGAATACTCTAGGGCTCTTCATTGGTCATACATGGCTCAGTAACCAGCAATACATTCGATTGATATCAAGTAGATGGCCTCGATACCAATAGTCACGGTGGTGGACATACCTACTGCTGTCTTGAATGAACAATATTAAAGAGACCCTTTAATACGACTTGACGTCCTTTTGCTAATACTCAAAAATTCGTTAACTATATGTTTACCAAATCAAGCCTTGAAATAACAAAGCGATTAAAACAAATTGAGTGCTTATCACAGTATTGACATAAATTAACATTTTTATATTTATGGAACCAATTCCTATCATTTGCGCATGAACAAAATTCTAAATAAATTACCGTGGTAACGGGAGGTCAAAAATTGCAAGTGAGTTTGATTTATCAATGTTAGATAAATGTAGCATGTACACAAACAGGATTTTAACTAAAATATTGGATAATTTGATATAAACAAGGCTATTATGTCTGATGTAACATGTGCGCAAAGACTTTTGACCGGGAGTGTATGTTATCTGTTAGTTTATATGCTTAGGTACATTTCTGGTCAAAAAGAAACACAATTTACTTTTTCATGTGGACAGGAGTACCCCGGGATAAAAATCACCAAAAAATCCAAGATGGCCGCCATTATTATGCAAATGAGATATCTTTGGTTTTTTTCCTTGTTGCAATCTTGTAGTTTTATCATAAGTCACAACATATCTAAATATGAAGTCTCTGTGATCAAAAATAAAAAATGGTAGACCATTACCTTAAATTGAATGGTGGGAAGTACTTAAAACACCATCTTGGGTTTAAATTGTTGTCCGGTCTGATAGTTTGTCTGGATAAGTTCCTTTCTATTTTGTAAGCACTAAGCACCCATGTTAAGTACATGGTAATTTTCCAAGAATCTCATTTCAAGGTTTTTAAACACTTGATTGGCCAGTGGGTTAATTGAGTATTCTGAACGGATAACCACACGTGTTACCAAAAAGGTGAGACCTGGGCCCTATTTCATAAAATTTAAAATCAACCTAATTAACCTTAATTTTTTTGGATTCATCCCATCTTTTTTCTATGAACAAAATTCAGAAAAGTCTTTAAATTTCAAGTTCCTATATCGAGTAAAAGAAAATAGTAATAATAACATTAACCCTAGTTATACGGAGCGATTTTCACCAACATATTATACGGAGGGGGGGGGGGGTTGCATTTTTATAACGAGTCCCCCTGACCCCCGTATGTGGTACCAATGGATAGGTATCAATCTCCTCTTTCCAGTGATACCAAAACCAAGGTCATCCGTTAATATGTGTACCGCCGCGGCAAAAGGGTCCAGTTGTCGACTCCTACATGTTGCTCATTGTAGCATATCTGATGTATACAAATACCATACATTAGATATGCTACAAGGAGCAACATGTACGAGCCGACAACTGGACCCTTTTGCCGCGGCGGTACACATATATGACGTCACTGTGACGTCGTAATTACCAAAATGTGAAAAATGGCATTTGTACGGAAAATAAAGGCAAAAATCTAAATTTTATAAAAAATCGAAGGAATATCCGATTTTCATGCTGTTTTTTTTGCTAAATATTGTAGAAAATTACTAGTTTTACCTAACTACCAAGTTTGAACTAAAAAGTACGTTTTTAGAATCACGGAGTTACACCCCCCCCGAACTTTAAACGGACACTGTATCCCCCCTGAAGGTGGTAGGGTCGAATTTTTTTCGCTAGAATAAGCGGAAAGGATGAACTTAGAGGTATACCAAGTCGCCTTGCACTGCGCGCGAGAAATTTTTTGTGGCAGAAAAAATGTCGGTAGGGGAGGGGGTTGATACTTCGTAGACCTAGGGTTAAGATAAACTTAAAGTTTAAAATTCAATCCAAAGTTTAGATGAGTAATCAATCCAAAGTTCAATGACTTGTTTGATTTTAACTTTTATGAAAAAGGGCCCGGGACAGGTCTCGAGACTTGCAATATAGGGTATCAAATTCGACCTGCTACTCTACAAGTCTTACATAGGGTATCAAATAACTTCAAATTGATCTTTTTAAGTCCAGCATCAAACTAAGAAAGAGTGGTTGAATTAATGACAATGGTGTTTAAAATTGCCAATAAAAGTGCTTCAAATACTTAGACACAATATGGATCAAAAACAAGCTGAAACGGGATATTAGCTCAAATTAATATTCAGCTTTACCGTCCACCATAACGGTATGTATAAAAGTCAATAACATTATCATCATTTGTCATCTTAACTCTAAGAAAGTTTTGGCCAAATTATTTTGCCTTCTGTGATAAGGAGCTATCAGAACATGTTTCGAAGCTGTCCCACTGGAATTGCACAGATGGAAATGACATTTACACAGATGCATTCATAAATGTAAGCAATATGTTTTACATGTACTTGCCAGCTTGCGCTATCAATCTGTTTCCTGCGCCATGACAGGCGTATCAAATTCGGACAACCCTCCATATCCTAATTGTGATACGGGTATCACAATTTGGATACAAAATGTTCGTGGGTATCCAAAGTCAGATACGTATCCGAATTATGAGTTCCTCTGAACTGAAATAGAGTCACTTTCAACTCGGGTGGTTACCCAGACACTAATATCAGTTACACCCCGGCTTGATTGCTACATGAGGCCGGGTACATGAAAGCAATCCGATGTTTCATCTCTTGCAAATTATGTTTATAGTGTACTTCGGATTCGTATTTCGAAATATGGAATAGCATGTAAGAAAATTCTAACATCAAAGACTGTAAAATCAGCGAATTTCTAACATCAAAAACTCTGAAATCAGAGGAAAAAGCTGAACAATCTCATGCCTGCATAAAAAAATGTTTTTGGACCCAAAATTTTACTAACTAAATTTTACTTTTGTAAAATTTCAAACAACTTTGCCATTTAGAATTTAGTAAGCAATATCTTTAAATATTCAAACGTTTTACGTGTGATTTCAAATATATGCAGTACAATTTTTTTATTTTTGTCTAGTCAAGTGGATAACAAATCGGAAATAAAATATGGGGTCACTGACTGTTATAAAAAGGTAGCAGGGTATAAAATTACATTAGGTAAAATCGAAAAAACAATTTTTATCACCGGACATGTCGGAATTCGGTTATATAAAACAAGCAGATAAAAAAGTTATGCTCGAGTTTTCGAGTTATCGACCATTAAGAGCACAGTTAACCCCGACGGTTTGTTCCATTTGGATACTTAAATACTAGTATCAAAGTATTCCAGCCAAAAACAGACAATAAAATATTATAAAACGCAATGTTTTAAACCAGTTTACATGGTTATTTTTGGTTTCATTTTGAGCACCATTAAGGAATTGAAACATTTGAATGACATAAATTTGCAATCTCAATAGTCATTTTCTACTCATGTTTTTAAAATATTGTATGGTTTTTGTATAGCAACCCCTAAAGTCATTTTACTTGCATTGGTTTGAATATTTTATGAGTAACTGAATATCGCAGTAAACCCAATTTTGGTTTAAATGTTGCATTTTGGTCGCTATTAAGCCCTCAGTTTGGGTGCGCTCTTGAAATTGACGCATATAAAGTACATACTTTTGGGCAAGATTGGTTATATTGTAACCCTAAAACAATTCTAAATAAATTATGTTGACTAAAATTGATTGACTTTATATCTTTGCCATTTGCTCAATTTAAGGTATGATTAGTTATTTTTTATATGTAACCCCAAAATCATTTTCATCAATTATTTTGAGTACTAACTGATATTAATTCCGTTGTAATGTTGGCAATAAACTAATTTTTGAACACTTTCATACTTTGGTGAACCATTTTGGGCCTTATTTTGGGCGCCATTTTGGATTTGAAACACTTGAATGACATGATTTTGGGAATAAATTGTAACTTTACAAACTTCGAGCAATTTTCCTTTATTACTTTTAATATTTTCTGATTTTTAATGCCATATTAAGGTCAAACCCTCTTTTGTGCAAATATTGTAATTTGGAGGCCAATTTGGGTCCTATTTGGGGCACCATCTTGGATTTGAAACACAACAATGACATCAAATTGGGGCAAAATGTTATTTCGTTATTTCTATAATAATATCCAATTATAATTTTGAATACTTGATGTTTTTAATGTTGTTTTAGTGTTGCTGAAATCAATTTCTGTAAAGAAAAAACCTTGTTTGGCAGCCATTTTGTAACAGCGCCCCCAAGAGAGAATTATTTTAAATTTAATGACTGATTTATATTCTAATAGTCAAATTTGATCTTGATTATTTATATACGCTATAATTGTAGAAAGATTTTCTTGTTTTTTGGCCCTTTTCATAGGGTATTTGATCATTTTATGGGATTTTAGCGGCCATTTTGAAAAACGCCCTCTATCCCAAATTCCCAACCTTTCCCAGAGGTTGGCCCCCCAAAATTGGATTCAGCATCCAAAACCTATGGAAAAACAATCTCAAACCTTTTTATGCTCGATCCAAGAACGGGACCTTCATTTGAGCTCCAACTACAAAATGTATATATTATATAATGAATACAGACAAATTGGAACCAAAATCAATACATTTTACATGATCATTTTACCTTTAAAATACTACACATGTAACAAACTATAGCTTAAACCTGTGACTGTATGAGAATATTCTGATCAGTGGATTTTGCAATTGTGTAATATTGAAAGAAGTAATGGCAGGCATATGGGCGAAATCATTCTCGGCCTCCAAACAAAATTTTTTCCTACCAAACATTTGGTCGTGACGTCACCAAATATTTACCATCGAACTTAAAGTATGGACGGGTAGCAAACATTTGGTCCAATGTTTATGGCAATTCAATAGCATGTGCAATCTAGCGCGAAATTTTATTTGGTCTCAACTCAGTGTTGACGTTATTTTGTTTGGTGTCACTCGTCATTTTGACCTCACGACCAAATGTTTGGTAGCGAAAATTTTGTTTGGAGGCCGAGTGTGTTTTCGGCCTATCTGATAATTTGTAGGGTGACTCGGACATACTAAAGATTATAGATAAATTATTTGTTAACACTTAAGTGGTCAAGGTCTTCCACGTACCCGTTAGTGGTCAAGGGGTTTCATATGGACCCAACCCCGACAGAGCGCTTGATGTCAATAAAGGATACTTAGGGTCGGTTCTTAGTTACTTCTTCCAATATAATATTCTATGCCAATTTTGTGCAATATGTATTCGTTATTCAATAAAATCTCACACATATATCTATGTAATAACGATTGTTTTATGATAGATTATTCGACACGGTGGCAAATAAAAAAAGTACTCTACACGATATCATCAAATCCCCGTTCTAATCCCAAGGTGCATTAGGATACCGTATAAGGGAAAATAATTTAAAAACGGATAGTTGTTGCATAGAATACTCTGTCTGCAAAAACTTGCCATTTTGGTGGCAGCGGTGGGATTTGTTTACATTTTTTTACCTATTTTTGGCATTTTTAAAAAAATAAGATGAAAATCAAAAATTTGAGAAAACTGTTCCTAGACATTTGTTTCTAGATTCCAAAAAGCAAAAAAGTTCAACATTTCACAAATGCAAATTTTAGTTAGGCTTTCCAGAAATTTTGGGGCAAAAAATATGGTTTTTGGTATTTTTTGACAAAATTGGAATTTTTGATCACACACTGATATCAACATCATGTTCAGCGTAAAAATCCGCTTCTAAAAATGTATACTCTTATATAGTTTATACAATTAGTTTTAGAGTTAGAGTACAAAAAACATTTATGCCATTTGAAGGTCTACCCCAGCCTTAAAGTGTCATTTTAATCCTAAAAGCCGATGGTCTTTGCAAATATTTAAAAAAGTGAACATGACAAGAGCTGGCATTTACTGCTGTTTTGAGCTGGACGGTCACATATTATTGTGCAAACGTCAATAAAAATCAAAGTAGATTAGACTTCTTCAATATATTGCGCAAGCCATCAATATCGTACATACACGATCAATAATATTGCACAATAGTCGATATTGCACAATAAAATTGGTCGTGTATGGGCCGCTTAGGCTGCGATCACATAGAACTATACTATTCGTGTATACGGTGCACGATTTCACCTGGGCACGCGTATAGATTCAATCGAAGACGTTAATTTATTGCTACCGGGTCTCATAGGAGGGCACTATTCGAAAAAACGTATAGCTTGCCGTGCCTGTATAAAGCCATCATCGAATAAAAAATCGAATAACCAAACACTTTCACCAAAATACTCCTCACATGAGGTGTATTGATTTTTCATCACGAAGCCTTCGTTATTATTAGAAAATACATTGGTATTATAGATCGGATTATAAGATAACAAAGATTTGTTGCACCAAATATTTGGTAGCCCTTACAAAGTATAATTTGACCCTATTAGATTCGGCCTTAAACCAGTCAATAGACAATGCGTGACTTTGTATCAGTTAAAAGCCCCCAGACACATAAAGTCACCCCGCGCTGAGGTCCCAAGAGCTGCATGTTCGCCATAAAAATACGACCAGTTAAGCTGAACATACACTGATATACTGTTGGGCAATTTTTTAGCGTTGGTTAAACTATGAACAACCCAATTGTTGGGTAAATAATATTAACCAACTGTTGATGAAATTTTACCAAATATTTGGGTAATTAGCTTAAACTTTTACCCAACAGTTAGGTAATTAGCCAACATTGTACGCAACGTTGGTAATTATTTACCCAGAAGTTGGGTTGTTCATAGTTGAACCAACGTTGGGTAAATTATTTGCCCAACGTTAGAACGCTAACAAATTGCCCAACAGTATAACAGTGTAGTAAAACATACTTCGGAACGGAAGTAATCTTGAAAAGAGCAGCTTTGGGTGCGGAAATAGGGGCTTGAAAAGGGGCTCTTGAGAGCGGCATATACCCGTATCTTCCGTCAATGTAAGTGGTTTCGGAACAATACCATTTACAAAAAGGTGGGATAAGGGTGTTTTGTAACTCAAATGATTCTATATTATTATCCATAAATCAAGAAAAATAATATAGTTTAGCGACTGATGTATGTCCATGCTGGAGATATTTTTTAATTATCAAATAAATAATTAATATAAGCCTAATCTTTGTGTTTGGTTCACATTTGTGCGAAAAAATAACGAATGTACCTCCAAGATTTAAGAATATTGCCCCTACCCCCTTTAATCAACTTAGTCATTATTGCATATTTTGCATTCACGAATTTAATCAAATATCATGTGAAGAAAGACAATAAAAATAAGAACATATTAATTAAAGCGCTCGCTAAACTGTAGAGGTTGCACATCCAGGGGTGATATAGGGGGAGGGGGTTATCATCTTTTTCGTACGGGAGAAACTTCCTGATTTTGGCCGTTCTATATATTATAGATTCATTTCTCGATATTATAGATTCATTTCTCGATAAGATTCTCGTTATTTCTTCTTAAAATTTGCTAGCGTTGACTAATTTATACCGAGGGTAAATCATGTGCTTGTCTGAAAACTCCTGCAAAAACTACAGGCATGTTTAGCCTGTAATAAACCAGTGACCAAAATGAATTATATCACACATTTGTAGCTTTTATGTTATTGTTCACCCCGAAAAGGCTGAAATTTGCGAAAACTTTTCGAGGAAACAGGTGAAATTAAATGAAAAAAAAAATTAAATAATTCTGATTTCCAGCAGATTACTGTTGTAAACTGCAACAAGTAACGTGTCATTTGAAAGCTTAGAAACTATAGATGAAATGATAAAATCAAAAATGAGATCATATGCAAAGCCCCACCACTCCTTATTTCGGGGTTAGCCAATACATACGAAGAGCTGAATTGCAAAACGGCTTAGATACCATTTGTTTTCAAAAATGGATTTTTTATAGAATCTTCCAGACTTGTTCATCATCCCGACAAACAAAATTGTTGAAAGGTTATTCCAAAACATTGACATCGTGTGACCATATTTGTGCCCGAAAAGGGCATAATGCACATATATGGTATTTTTGTCAATTAGACATACCCACATGTTGAAATGTGTTATTATTAAACTATATAATTATAGTAATGAAGAATTGGAAAAGACATTTTGGAAAAAAAATACAGAATTACTAATAGCATTATCAGGATTTTTGCGACACATTTTGATGGCCTGGCAGTTTTTTGCCGTTTAAAAAGTGTAAAATGGACGTAAGCTGTTTTACAAGTCAACTCATCATATATACTTATAGATAGATTTACTCACACAAGAATAAATTTAGAATTACACAAGCGCACAATGTTAAATCCTGGTACGTTGTCTCATGAAATATGTTGAGGAGACATAATATAGATACTTGATGGTGATGATGATGATGATGGTGATGATGCTTGTTAGGTTAGTCAACTCCTTTTTCTTTGGTCACTGGAGGCCAAGGTTAATAATTTTCTATCATTATTATTTTGACTTTTGACATTTGACAGCATCTTCATAAAATATCCAGCTTGTTTTATTATTTTTTATAAATACTGAGAATTAGACAATTTTGAGAGTAGCAATTAATGATATTGATTTTTCCATTTTAAGCGTACATTTTTTTCCATCAAGCGTCAAAACAAATTCGACAGCTTCAATTACATCTTACTTTCGTAAATACCATAGTTAATACTTTGCAGTTTTGTGCTATGTGTTTTAAGGGTTTCCTAATACAATAAACAATAGGTTTACAAAACGAATTAGGGCGTTTAGAGTGTTACATTGTGTACACAAAAAATACACTTTAAAATTGTTACTATCTCTTTGATTTTACTCAAAAGTAATGCAGTGTTACTATTTTTTTTTTGAAAAGCAGGAATGTTTATACATGTTGTCTTTCACATGTGTCACAGTTGTGTACATTTTTTGAGGGGGAGGACACCTAACATTTGAACACAAATTTTAAAATAGACACACTCTGAATTTTTTCCTTAATGAGATTTACATATTTAGACACTTACACTCTTAAAAAGACCGGATCAAAATTGAGCTTACCCTTTTTCCAGATCACTTTTTTTTTGATCGACTTCAGATCAAACACACTCTTTTTTGATCCAAAACGGATCAAATTTGACTAGAATCTAGATCAAAATTGATCCAGAAAGAGGGTAAGCTCATATTTGATACAGAATCGGATCAATTTGATCCTGGCTTTTTAAGAGTGTACTATTCCCGGGACTGTATTGTAGTAAATAAATTTAGTTAATGCAAATTTAAGTTGCATGCAAATAAAAGTTATATCATATTGAAACACATCATTTTAAAGATTGTTTTCTGTTTTATTTACCTTTGTTTATCTGAAGCTTGCTACTCTAATCAGTTTTAAAGTTACAAATAAAAGTTGAAATAAAACATACATATGGTATACTTGTTGTTTGCAATAAATATTGAATTTAAAGTCCGTACATTTAAACATTACAGATATCAGCTTAATAGGCAGACTTCCCACGCTGAAAAATCTATTCAGAAATACACATGAGAGAGATACTTTTCGTTACCAAAATTTATTGGAGAAATATACATAAAAAACAATTCCATTTATCCCCAATGTTAAAAGTGTCGGGTTTTAATGAAATCTGCGCTGAAATTACTGGCGGCTTTTCAAAATTGACCCTACGAATTCTGCAACTTTAACACACGTACTCGTGACAAAGGCATTTTTATCGGTAAATTCATGCGCGATTTCTGTTGCTTTTTGATGCTAAAAAGTGGCGATAATATCACCAAAAGTTCCGTTGATATGTTTTTAACATAATTCTATTGGTAAAATGTCTTCATTTGAAATTCTAATAAGTCATTTACATGGAAAATAATCATAGTATCAAACCAAGACACTACGAGTAGAAAATGCATCTAGACACTAGTCTCCAACGCATGTGCTGCCACATCGC
>JXSR01S017667.1:14097-24528 GCA_000969725.1 Ophiothrix spiculata
GAGGTATGTTATGGGAAATACTCGTGCGCGAAGTGTCATATCCGGGCGAAGCGCAGCTGAGCTTGGATATGACACTGAGCGCACGGGTTTTTCCCTTAACATATCGACGCTGTACCATAAACGAATTTATCATACCACTAAGTCAATCTTAATTTTTAAACTATTTATTTATTTGTTTTTTCAACTTTTTAAGCTTTATTTCACAAAAATCAACCACTTTTGGTGAACGTTTTACCAGTGACATGATTTAAGTGCGTCTGACGCGCTCAGGGTATGATACGAAATATATTACGGCAGGGGCTTTTCCAAAATATGGTCATAAATTCTCTTAGTGGTATGAATAATATATATATATATATATATATACCACATAATACCAGAAGATCAGTTGTCTGAAGATCGCCACAGCGTGATACTCAGCCTTACAACTTACGGTTTCACGAGATATGTTATACTTTAATACTTGGCACAGTTGATCAGCTGGCATGTTGGAAACGATCATTGGTAGGTGGTCCAAGCACTAGATCATGAACATGGTGTTGATGAATGCTCCTTTAAACAACATTAATTCTTTTCAAACTACTACATTAATTAAGCTAGTACTGAGCATTTCATTGCCAATTCTTCTATTAAAACTGACCAGACTGTTATATTTTATATGCTTACACAGGGTAGAAATCTTCCCAGCAGTCAAGTGGTCCATGTGTCATCACATAGAGAACTATTTCAAGCCATAGACGCAGGAACGGTAGGTCAATATATACATATATATATTTCTGTCCAAGGACGATGACCTTTATAATATAGGAGTTTGTGAAGGCATTCTTCCTAAAATGCTGGTCTTCCATACACAGTAATGCAGTAAATCTTTACTACACCCTTTCAATACTGGCAGAAATTCCCGATTTTGTTTTACTTTCTCATTAACACAATGCAACAAGTTCATAAATGTAAGCTTATTGTGCATGATTTCGAACTCGTGTGAGTCGAGTGTATAAAACACTTTTGCAGAAACCTAACCCTTAATTTCAAAACAAGGTTATCTGATCGATTGCAAGCTAGCATAAAGACAGTGAGCTTAATCCCCGATATTAAATATATGTTCATGGACCAGCTATTTTTAAAATCAATGAATAAACCATCAATGAAAAGTGGCACACATAGAGTATGCAGAAGTCCAATTAGCACCAAGTAGGTGACCAAATTTCACATAAATACATTTATTATCAACGCTTGAGTAATCAACGAATTTAGTATTGACTTCAATTGAAGAGTTCCTGTTGTGTGATTGACTTCGTGGTGGGTTCCAATTTTGTGCATTGGAATAGTCGAGTCCAACTTAGACCTCCCGATATGTTTTGTATTATTGTTTTGAGGACTTCAATATTTGTAATATAATAATAATTTTCAATTCTAGGTAGATGCTGGTTTCACAACCCTGTTAGGTGGAACTGTTCAACAAACACTCCAGATACTTGGTAATAAGGAATACAACTGCATGTTACCCAATGGCGGTACTTCTATTATGACCAGATTAGATAACAGCTTACCTGATTGGTGGAATCCAGCGCTGAATAAACTCCTGGCGTCATCTACTTATAACATGATTTGTGCCGATCTGAATATTGCGCATGGTACGAACACTTTACTTTGTCGATTTCTCTCACTCCTATTGGGTGCATTTACTAAAGGTCATAAGGTCAAAGTTTAGAGATGAGACTGAAGGAAAATGTCAATGGTGGTATTGAGAAGTCCCATCAATGTAAATGAGGATTATGACCATGACCTTTATTCCGTTGTTGAGTTGTACTCTGTTAGATGGTTGAGCATGCCATTGTATTCACTTTGCTAATTAGCATGAATGGGACTTCGCAATACCACCACTACCAGTGAAATGGACAAATCAGCGAAACCGCTCAACCGCTCATGGAAGCTTATTTATCCTAATCAGATTAAGTAGGCCATTCCAAAGAATGTTTACCTCCCCCATAGAGAATATGATGACTGACTGTGATAAAAAAAAACACCCTGAAATTTCATGAAGCAAAATGGTTTAAAAGTATAAAAATCCAGTCAGTGACCGTCAAAATACATGGAAACCAAGTAAATTATGCAAAAATCGTGCAAATACCTTGATATCATATGGTCCAAAACGCCACAAATATATGGAATTCAAATCCTCAAAACTTGTAAAAAAAATCCATATTTTTGGTCCACCGGCAAAAACGATTTTTACTTAATTTGGAGGATATTAAATCTTTTTATTTCTAGTATAATAAATCATCGACTATTAGTTTTGCCATGATTTCCATTCACTAAGTATTCTAAGTTTACCACTATTTGATCCGGGTATCTGATCACCTCATTTTTCTCCGGAGTTCTCCGATAACGACATTACATACAAAACACTTCATTGACCTTTCATCATTATCGTAATGCTTAATATTTCGAAAAGCAGAATAGCACTAAGGTCCATTTCCTAACGAGCAGTTAATATTTGTATAGCAGTACTACTCTATTATTCCAAATGTCAGCTAAAAACCACCCTTGTTTGTTTCCCTTCTTTCTTTGCCAGGTGACCAAGAGGGAAAGGATCCATCGGATATATGCCTGGGAATGTAAAAATATATACATCATTGGTGACTTCAATTATGCAATGTTTATACTAAACCTTGCGAAACTTGTATCAAAATGATTAAGTTAGTCAGTTGATTAGTCGATCAATTAATCAAACCAATGATGGGCACATCATCATGATGATAATGCCCAGACAAGTCAACAACAGACTTATATATGATTATTTAAACAATAGTCTTAAATTTGTCAAATTTGCTCATTTATGTAAACATTTAGATCTTCTTGATTTAATTTCAATTAGTTTAATTGTACCAGAAAAGAAAATAAGTAATTTTTCTTTTAAAAAATGGAAGCCTTAAAAAGGATACAAAATTATGTCAATAAAGAAATTCACACCTGCGACTAAATGATTGAAATCGTGACTTTCAATTTTTAATTGATCAATAAACCATTTCTATAATTGGCATATTTAGTACCGTTCTGCGTCTACAATTTAAGAATGTCAACCAATCTTCACAGGAATGTTTCAGGCTGACCAATGACTATCCGTCTATTATTTTTATTGGTTCCCTGTGTCTAGCATTGGTTCCTGGAATCGTTTTGGCTTCACATAAAAATTATAGCTAAAAATACTCAACTTTAGTAAAGTCAATTTCAACTAAAATTTGTAAGGATGTTTCCAATTGCTATCCAACTTTTACTTTGTGGTTGGTTCCCTGCCTCTAGTTTTGGTTCCCGGTGTGTTTAGTTCCGCACAAAAAACGTTATATGAAGAGTTGACTGGCAAAACGGCTTGTATCCATTTTGCACTTTTTGATAAATACTCTCTCAAGGTTGATAACTAGAATTAAAGTCACCACGTATAAATAAAAATGCTCAAACCGTATATTCTGGGTTTTTTTTTTCGGAAAACGTAAGTAACATTTAACATACTTTACTTTTCTTAATCCATAGGTTACTGTTTCTCAAATGTTTGATTTTATCTTGATTTATAAAGTATCGCTATATAATTCAGGTCGCATACACACAATTTTAACAAACAACACACAATAGAGAGCTTGCGAAAATAAGGTTAAGGTTACCGTATACGGTAACGTAAAATGCTTAACGTTCAACGCTACGGTAGTCGTTAATGCAATGAGCTAATTACATATTCCTATGCTTTATATTGGTTAAACACAACTTAACCGACTGTGGGTTGTGAATTCGAGCCCCGCTCGTGTCAACATGCTGTGTCCTTGGTAAGGCACTTTATCCTCATTGCCTCGGGTTTGGATGTTTGTAAAGTTGTTTCAATGTTGCAATATTGGCACTGACTAAGCTGCGGACTACAATTTGCATTGTGTTAGTTTAAGTGTGTACAATTCTAGCAATTTGACCTGCGGGTCACGATGAGAGTTTGAAATAAACCATGATTATTTGATTTACTATTGTAACCCGCTGTGATCACTGAGCGTGAAGATTGGCTGATATCCTCTTATTCTGACCATCATCAATCAATTAGTGTTACCAGAAAGGAGAGCACAATATACCACTCAATAGCATTTTAACCTATTAGGCTGATTTTGAAAAAATCGAAATGTTGATATTTTATCGGGCAACCCTCTAATTTGGTGCATTATGAGTCAAAAATACCACATACAAAATTTTATCACTTTTTGTGAATATTTAGGGGGTGCTACCGACCTTTGAACTTTTGTGTGTAAAGTCTATGGGGTTTTGAGGCATTTTTAAAAATGCTTTCAAAATTGTTCTTTTGCATGAGATATCAAAACAAAATCAATATATGTTATGTATGAGGGTCTACTTAAAGCAATTAGCCAAGAAAATTTTAAATAAAGTCATCAAGATTTCATAAAAACACAATTTGTTGAAAATTGCATCATTTGGGTGGCAGCAAAAGATTCAACAGCTAAATGGCCACTTAAAAAAATTCTGTTTACCATTGAATGTTATAGCATATTGATTATTACAAATATTCTGTCTTTGTTGGTTAAGCTATTATCAGTTTAGATGTCTTGGACATATTTTGCAACAAACTATGTCTTTTTGTTTTTGGCCCTGTGATGATAGGCATACCCTTGATAATATAACATCAACATTCAAACAGTTGTAAAATAGCTCCACAAACAGAACTTTAATACTTTTAGAGAAGCCTATAAAATTCTCCAAGTAATTATTTTATTATTCAATATTTATTTTCAACATCATCATCTTGCTCAAAGTTCCTTTTCTGTCATAACTTGTCAATTGCAAGCTGCTCCCTGGGGTTCATATCACAATACATTAGAATCAAGGGGATCATATGAGACAGCATTGTATTGAACCAGTGGGTCAAAACACTTGAAAATATTGATAACTATTCATAATCTGTTAAAGCTAGTTGAGAGTGCAAATCCTTTAAGTGGTTTTCAGCATCTGGGTCATTAATCAAATATAAAATGTGTGTGGTTCAAGTTGCATAACATTTATTGTATTGGTTGTAATGCATTGGATTTATTATTTAATGATAATTTTCCATAATTGATGTTTCAGAACAGTTATATTAGACTTCTGCAATGACTCAATTTTCTATTACTCTTTTCAGCCAGCAATGTAAATTTGTGTCTTGTGTTAGAGTCTCATCTAGTTTATGTTAAAATCCAGATGCTGTGCTAGGAATAGGGTGTACTCCCACATCAGAGTTTTTCGTTTTTTCGGTTTTGTGAATTATTTTAAACTTGAAATTGTAACATATGTATGATTTAAGGAAGATATACATCAAAACTAAAACATCAGGACATTATTTGGCACACTTTTTGCTCCAATCATGAGAAAAACATGAAGTTTTAAAACAGTCCTAAAAGCCCATAGGCTTTACATACAAAAGTTCAAAGGTCGGTAGCACCCCCTAAATATTCACGAAAAGTGAAAAAAAATTGCATGTAGTATTTTTTACCCATTATGCACCAAATGAGAGGGTTGCCCGTTAGAAAATCAAGAAATCGATTTTTTCAAAATCAGCCTAATGTCCCACGTTAACGTATAATAGCGTCAAAATCGGGTTTTGACGTTATTTTCAAGTCAGAAATTTACATCAACCGCTACATTTAATGTTTGTGTTCTCTATGCTGGATGTTGAATAGGGAATCACGTGTTTTAATTCACTTTAGTTAATGACTGACAGACCTGAGACCTTCATTGACATCTTATATAGTTGATTTTAAGGTTAGCGGGGACGGTAACCCAATGGTGAATAAAAAAAATAAGGTTTACTTTAGCGTATACGTTAGCGGGCTTGGTTCGCAATCTCTCTACCGATAATGGATCAATCCTTTCCATCCAGTACCAGGTCGGATCGCGCAAAACTCCCTTTTAAATTTTAGAATCGCTTCCTGACTACCACATCAAACCCAGATGGCTGATGAATCACGCCAGAGGTGGACGTGTCAATTTTTATTTGAAATTCGTAGTTAAGGTTTGGTGGAGGGGAGAAGACATAATGCTGGATGAGCCATGTAAATATCAGCAGTATCTCCGCCTTTGCGAAGGCTTCACCAAGGCATACACGACGACCAAATGAAAAGGGGAGAAATCCTTCAGGATGTTGACGTACTTCGCCCGATTTGTCCAAAAAGTTGTCTGAAAACAACAATAAGGGAAAAAATGAAAGATTGAAAATGGAACGTTTTGAGACATCAAATATAGAGAGACGAAACAAAGCGATTTAATATAGTTTGCTAAAGGTGCGTTTACATTGCAACGTATTGGGGGTAACGACAAGCAATGTAAACCTACGAATTGCAGTTTTGAATTTTACGCCGGTCCTCGTTAGTTAAAGTCAGTTCACGTTGGCACACGCCTCTTAAACCTACGCATTTGTCGTTACTATCGGTCGCTTTCAGTTACAAGTTTTAAAATGTTGGGATGACATATAATAAGATTTGATGTCGCTGAGATCTCGTTGGCAACCGCAACCCTCAGTTCTTTGACGTTTCACTGCCGTTTGTAGCAGTCTGTATTAGTTTAGAGGTCGTCACAATTCGTTGGTAATCGTTGTCAACAACAGTGTGTTGCAGGGATGTGAGTAGGAATGATTGTACCACCCGCACAAACTTCAAGTCACGTTTCTGTTGTCATGACCAGTCGATAGCATTCGTTCCTTTACGTCAGCCTTGGTCAGTATTTGCCGTCTCAGTACGTTGCTTACAGTTGTTCGTCGTCGAGAAGTCGTCACCCAACGTCAAGCCAAACTCTTAGTTTATTAGTAAGTGTGCGTTTCTTTCAGCACCCACTCGTCAATTGTTGCCGTGGTGTCGCTGAGACTCGTTACTATCCGTCAACAAACTTTGATTTTTCATCTTTACTCGTTGCTTGTCGTCCAGGATTTTGTGATTTTGGAATACAACTTTTCAGCATCTTAAAAATCCTCTATGGCTACTGTGTTGTAATTTATTGCCGAGCCCCAACAGTAATTAGAAAATGACACACTTTTGGATTTATCAAGTATGCAAGCACTTTTGCATGAGGTTGGGGGTTTGTAACATATACCAGTCAATTATCATTACTAGCTTAAAAAACTCAATTTTGAACATTTGCTTAAACTATATAACAGAATAACAAAAAGATTGTTAACGACTTGCACTTTTTGATCGTCATGTTTCAACAGATGGGTTCATGGAAACGTGGAACTGAGGGTTGCGGTGGCCAACGAGATCTCAACAACATCAAATCTTATTCTATGTCATCCCAAAATTTTAAAACTTGTAACCATGGTAACTGAAAGCGACCGATATGACAGCCTGCGTAGGTTAGAGGCGTGTGCCAACGTGAACTGACTTTAACTAACGAGGACCGGCGTACAATTCAAAACTGTAATTCGCAGGTCTACGTTGCTTGTCGTTACCACCAACATGACCAATACGTTGCAATGTAAACGCACCTTTAGCAAACTATATTAAATCGCTTCGTTTTGTCTCTCTATATATTTGCTTGTTACCATGGTGTCGCTGAGACTCGTTACTATCCGCCAACAAACTTTGATTTTTCATCTTTACTCGTTGCTTGTCGTCCAGGATTTTGTGATTTTGGAATACGTTACCCTACGTCGAGGGCCATGTCGTCGCAATGTAATGTGAGTAGGAATGATTGTACCACCCGCACAAACTTCAAGTCACGTTTCATTTTCAAGTTGCAAACTTTTCAGCATCTTTAAAATCCTCTATGGCTACTGTGTTGTAATTATTGCCGAGCCCCAACAGTAATTAGAAAATGACACACTTTTGGATTTATCAACAAATTTATGCAAGCACTTTTGCATGAGGTTTGGGGTTTGTAACATATACCAGTCAATTATAATTATCATTACTAGCTCAAAAACTCAATTTTGAACATTTGCTTAAACTATATAATAGAATAACTAAAAGATTGTTAACGACTTGCATTTTTTGATCGTCATGTTTCATAAGATGGGTTCATGGAAACGTCAAAGAACTGAGGGTTGCGGTGGCCAACTAGATCTCAACGACATAAAATCTTATTCTATGTCATCCCAAAATTTTAAACCTTGTAACTGAAAGCGACCGATAGTAACGACAGCCTGCGTAGGTTAAAGGCGTGTGCCAACGTGAACTGACTTTAACTAACGAGGACCGGCGTAAAATTCAAAACTGCAATTCGCAGGTCTACGTTGCTTGGTGTTACCCCCAATACGTCGCAATGTAAACATCGAGTTAAAACCGATTAAATTTCGCGCTAAATTGCACTTGTGTTGAATTGAATCAAAGTAAAGTCATTGAACAAGCATCAAATGTTTGTTACCGATGTAGCAGGATTGTAAGTCCCCGTTCTTATTGCACAGTAAAGCATACGCTAACAACTCTCACGCAACATTAGACTCACGCTTTATTTTGTTATGGTCTATGGAAAGGGGACTACCTTTTCAGAGGGACTACGATTACTTTCACACCAGTCTATACTTTCTATTCGATCCGATTTATTTGATGACGTCATGCCACATGTTTGGTAGCAATTTTTTTGTAGCACCCCAGTATTATAGTTTATCCTTATAGTGGCGTCCGCTTACCTGGATTAAACTTAAATGGATCGTTCCAATGTTTATCGCTGTAGTGTATAGCCCACTGGTTCACCATTACCCATGTGCCTTTTGGTATGTTGTATTTACCTGAAGAATAAGTAAAAGCCAATAAAATCATATTACTGAACTAAGTACAAGCTGTCTTACAGAAATTGATCAAAATAAATCAAAAAGTAAATTTAAGAAGAAAATTAAATTTTGACACATTTCGAAAGATCAAGCAAATAAGACTCGACCGAGTAGTAATATGGCAAACTTTGCCGAGTATCAGCGAATTCTGCAGAGTATCAGTCGTCGAGAATATATTCTGCTTCTACTTCTACTTCTACTTCTACTTCTAAAATATTCTTTCGACTCGACCGATCATCGATAGATACTCCTACAAAATTTCAGAACTCGTTTACAATTCACTGAGTAATTGAGAGTGTCTTTGGAAGTATTATTTTTAATCCAGTTCTAGGTGATACGGGTATGTGCGGCCCTCCAAGACCCACTTTTAATGCCGCGTAAACCGATCCCTAGACCCCTATTTTAAGCTCAATCTTTAGTTCGCAAGCCCTATTTTCAAATTTTTCAGTTCCTTATCTCATATTTTGTTTCTTGAAATTTGGTTTCGAAGACTCTCAATTTCAAGTAAATTTACGAAATTTTGCTTCAATAGCTCGATATTAGCCCAAAAATTTAGTTTTCAAGGGTATTATTTCAGAGTCAATCTTTCAGATATCGGGCCTCACACCCCTTCCAAAACATAAGTATCGGACGAGAAAAAAATCGATGGAAGAGCTTGGAACTCTTCAATTACTCCTTAAACAAGGTCATGAGCAAGCTCTAGAATTTTGAATGAGTACCTACAAATGCTCTACCGAGTTCGAGGATTTTGCCATTTTTACTAGCATCACTTTTCAAGATGTGGCTGAAGCATTACTGATTC
This sequence comes from Ophiothrix spiculata, assembly GCA_000969725.1. Classification (NCBI taxonomy): domain Eukaryota; kingdom Metazoa; phylum Echinodermata; class Ophiuroidea; order Amphilepidida; family Ophiotrichidae; genus Ophiothrix; species Ophiothrix spiculata. The sequence continues at coordinate 23,682 of JXSR01S017667.1, forward strand.
CCGAATCATAACGAAATCTTTTGAGTCATACGAAAAGGCTTGACGTAATTGTCTTGCATCATGATGCAGAAAAATGTTGAGTCATGTTTCAAAGATAGAGGTAGTATAGTTTATTGAATGATGCAGATAAATTGCGTCAGGGCCTCTATTATCATAACGACTACTTCAAAGGAGGTAGTTATGCGTTTCTTCTAATATTTTTGCATCATGACTCAAAATACATTTCGTCATGGTTCTTGCGTCATGTCGAATGTCGGAAGTTATTGCGTCATGAATTGGGGAACAAGGCCTTATGATTAATGATTATTAATCTTACCAAGGGTTGTGTCTTCCGTAGTAGCATGCATCACACCCACTGGCACGACACTACTGTAACGCAGCACCTCATACAAGACGGCTTCACTATATGGCATTTTACCACGGTCCTCAATACTTGGTGGACGATCTCTACCAACAACTTTATCAATTTCTTGGCCTACTTTCTCTTGGATTTCTGGGTATTTTGCCATAAGCCCTACGGCCCAATGAAGGGTTCGAGTTGTTGTATCTGTACCAGCTTTACAAAAGAAAATCGACTTATTCCAAATGCTGTCCCGCTTGTCATTCATCAATGGCGAGCTTTCGATTTCAACGACGGGTGGTTCTATGAAGTTGAGATTGACACGTCGAGAGTCTTCCGCGCATACCTTCAGAAAATTCACGCAAACGACTTGAAATGCCAATTCAACCACTGTAGAACCATTCATGGTTAAAATCGACAGCTCACTATTACCTTTATCACACAATGGATATTTAAAACTAGACCCGTTTATTCCTTCTTCTCTTCTTCTTTCTCCTCCTCCTCCTC
>JXSR01S017668.1:40100-51555 GCA_000969725.1 Ophiothrix spiculata
GGTAAACTTAATTATTTTGATCATTGAATAGTGTGAAAACATAAACAATAATGATTTGATCACATAAAGGACTGCTTATTGCGGGTCTGCGTTTTAGGTTGGGTCTGCGGGTCTGCGTTTTAGGTTGGGTCTGCGGGTCTGCGAGTCTGCGGGTCTGCGGGTCTGCGTTTTAGGGGAACCGGGATTTTTACGTGTGGTTTTTACTCGGTCCAGAAAATTGACCTTTTCAATGGTTATAAAGATCAGTATAAATCTGGATTTTATTGAATAATTAAAGCACCTAGATATAAAGAAACTGTATAAACATGATTTTTAAAGGATACTGTTATTTGACAATGTATTTGATATCAAAAAGGAAGCTTTAATATGCCGTTCAGCTCGCAGAAATACTATCCGACGACAGTGTACACTGATTTCCATTGTGGTCCTTATCTGGGGTCCCTATTTACTCGTATTTACTTCTCACGTGTACTGTTTGTGTCTCTGGGTCGAGGTCAAACCTCTGGATTTGCATTGCATGTTCAACAAACTAGCAAGTCGCGACGTTGGGGTATTAGTACTGAGCCTAAATGAAAGACGACTACGACTGCGTTGTAAAGAATGCCAAAATACAAGTTGACATACTTCAATTTCCGGGCACGTGCTGAGCCCATACGAATGTTGTTTTACATGAATGGAGTGGAATTTGAAGAAATCCTTATATCTGGCGATGAGTGGCCTAAGGTTAAACACAGTAAGTGAACTACATAAGCTTATCTATCATGCATTAGGTATGCGGGTAGGTATGGTATGAAACGTCAGACCATTTATTAGGTATACCACGAGACCTTACATATATATGTGACCTCATTTCGTAACGGGTCCTATAGAGGTTTTACCTGGGACTAGCAATCTTGACTAGTATTTCCCGAGAGAAACAAACTGAGCCACATAACAAAGAGAAACCGTAGGCATGCACAAGTATGTCACAGTACTATCTGACAATCTGTGACCCGACATATTAGAATACATACCGATGAGATATCAAGATATTTATAAATATTGCCAGAAATCAACACTGTGCCATGGCAACAGAAATTCTCTAAGTGACATCCCAGACAGGATGCAGACTGAAGAGAAACCGTCCACCAACCTGTATGAGACCATATGGTTACATGATTCCGGATGTTAAATGATCATGATAAAGATAAATGTTTTAACCCTCCAGAAGTTACTACACACTAAAGAGAAACCGTACATTTCAAGAAATGTTAAAAGAGTACGTTTCTCCATACCGTCATTGCATATTAGGATGTACACTCTTATGATAACCCGTATTAATGTGAATTTATCATTTTACCTTGCTGTAGCCTATAAACATTCATTCTCTGGCGGTTATTCAGGACGCACTGCACTAAAGAGAAACCGTAGTGGTAAATCATTGCCATAAACATAAATATTCTCAGACATTTGATTACTAACATGGCTAATGCAAGTATTAAATAGACGAAAAGGAATGATTATTGCCGCGCCGCAAGTGCTATCTCGGACATTTAATGTTAGGATATATACACTAAACAGAAACCCTTAATATTGTTTACCAAATGGGTACCCGAGATGTCAGGGTGTACACTTAAGGCGGAGAAATCGTAACACATGATTACAATGTTACCATGAACTTTCTCTGATAGTTGGTTACATGGCAGGACGTGGCATGCGTACCGTACTAAAGAGAAACCATATAAATGTAAATATTTCAAGAAATGCCATCAGGCCACAGACTAAAGAGAAACCATATGGATGTGAAGTGTTAAATGTTCTGACAGTACATGTCAAGAAGCACCGTAGCAATGTGAACTATATGTCCGGATGTTTACTGGCACACATACAAATAATACTACACAGCGCTATACACATTTGTTTGATTAGACATCGCATTAATTCAGTTCGGCGGAACTCACAATTCTGATACGTATCCGAATTCGGATACTCCGTATCACAATTCGGATACCCGTAGCCGAATTTGGATTGAAAACAGCTGAAACAGGATATCAGCTGAAATTAATATTCATCTTCACCGCGCACCATACCGGTATTTATGGAGATCAATGACGTTGTCATCATTTGTCATCTAAATTCTAAGAAAGTTTTGGCCAAATTACTTTGCCTTCTGTGATAAGGAATTATTAGGACATGTTTCAAAGCTGTCCCGCTGGAATTGCACAGATAGAAATGACATTTTCACAGATAGATTTTTCACAAATGCGAGAAAGATGTTCTACAGGCACTTCCTAGCTTGCGCTATCGATTTGTTTCCTGCGCCATGAAAGGCGTATCAGAATTCATATACCCCTTCATATCCTTATTCGGATACGGGTATCACAATTCGGATACAAAATGTACGTGGGTATCCGAATTCGGATTTCCGCCGAACTGAATTAATGCGTGATAAAGGGCATTAGATCTTCAAGTGGCCACGATACAAGATATAACGTAGTGTAAAAGACGGGGAATGTAAGCCTAGGCCTATATGATATAGGCATAGCCTTGACAAATCAGTTGACGTATTCAAATATTGTATAATGTAGTAATATATTTTGATAAATAACATTCAGTTGTAATCACAGTACAATTAAAACACTATTTTGATACATTTTAATAGCCTTTCCTCTCAAACAAGTACCAGTTCTTGAAGTTGACGACGTTATAATTACTCAAACCAGAGCCATCATTCGATTCTTGGGAAGAGAATATGGTAAGTAAAATCATCACGCAGATAAACTAGATCATGCGTCCGTCAGTTTCAGTGATCTTTCATAAACCATAGATAGCTCGAAATCCAAAAGTTCTAATTTAGATTCTGACATAGATTTTACTTTTATCATACAGGGCTGGACATGGTGGGTTTTTTTTCTACTAGCATGTCAAGTCGGTACCTTTCTTGAGTTTCCCGCCCGACAAGAAATTTATAGCAGCGTGTATACTGATATTGGACTCTGTCATGATAATAAAATTGAAATAGATACCTTTTCAGAGTCATTATTTTTGCAGGATCATCACGATCCCTTCATTCAGCGTGATTGTGAATCCTTCCTAGTCACATGGCCCCATGGCCACCCGCTGAATGAAGGGATCGTGATGATCCCGCAAGCTACGTGCTGCAAAAATAATGACTCTGAAAAGGTATCTATTTCAATTTTAAGAAATGTATTAGATGGTATTTCAACATAAAAGAACCTTTCTATTTTTTACCGAACTCAAATCACTGGCTGCCGTGCGGGTGCTATTAAATGCCTTGGATCATACTAGTTAGATTATTAGTGGTTTGAAATAAACAAAGTTCAAATTAGCTCCAGCTGCTAGTAATTCTGTCCATAGCTTAAAGTGAGTCTATAACTTGGATAAGATGCAAAAAAATAATCAACTCTAGTAAACAAATACGTCGTGGTCACTCTTAGATTCCATTGGAACCATAGGGCCTAGCTTTTTCGTCGAGTGCTGTGTATACTGTCACCAAAGCCTTTACCGCTTTTATTACAAAGGATTCTATGGCAGAACCAATTTAGAAGGCGCTCAGATTGACTGTGTTCTTGATGTGTGTGAGGAAGTCAACACCGAAGCTACCCACATCTATCGGTATCAAGGCCCGGAAAAGTTTGACCAAGATAGATTTGTTGTAGAGGTAAGCTGAAATAATTTCCCGAGAAGGTTCTTGTTGATAGCCAACCAACAAATATTGGTACTCACAATTTTATATATTCCGACTATTTTCAATCTACCCTGAATGTATTTTGGCGTGAGACTGATTCTACATCTTATACCAATCCGATGTTCGACTAAGTGACATCAAAGTTGAATATCATGGCTGCTGCTTCATGATTTGGTAAAAGATTTGATTTCAAGTTCAATATTAGTGCAGACTGTTACGGTAACCGTTGACAAAAAAAATGGAGCACCAAATGATATTTTTTTGTCTCAAGAAGGGGTTTTTAGTATTGACTTTTCCTTATTACATGAAATCTTTATAAATAATAAACTGCATGCTATATCCTATTGTGCAATTCTTTTTAATTCATGTAGAAAACAGATGTCATACACAATTACAACAACAAAGTTGTTCCTGAACTTCTTGATAAGCTTCAAACACTGTATCTAATGAACAAAAGCCCGGACGGCTTCTTTGTCAGGGACGAGGTAAGTGATAAGCTTCAAACACTGTATCTAATGAACAAATGCCCGGACGGCTTCATTGCCGGGGACGAGGTAAGTGTTAAGCTTCAAACACTGTATCTAATAAACAAATGCCCGGACGGCTTCATTGCCGGGGACGAGGTAAGTGATAAGCTTCAAACACTGTATCTAATAAACAAAAGCCCGGACGGCTTCATTGCCGGGGACGAGGTAAGTGATAAGCTTCAAACACTGTATCTAATGACCAAATGCCCGGACGGCTTCTTTGTTGTGGACGAGGTAAGTGATAAGCTTCAAACACTGTATCTAATGAACAAATGCCCGGACGGCTTCTTTGCCGGGGACGAGGTACGTGATAAGCTTCAAACATATCTAATGAACAAATGCCCGGATGGCTTCTTTGTCGGGGACTAGGTAAGTGATAAGCTTCAAACACTGTATCTAATGAACAAATGCCCGGATGGCTTCTTTGTCGGGGACGAGGTAAGTGTTAAGCTTCAAACACTGTATCTAATGAACAAATGCCCTGACGACTTCTTTGTTGGGGACGAGGTAAGTGATAAGCTTCAAACACTGTATCTAATGAACAAATTCTCGGACGGCTTCCTTGCTGGGGACGAGGTAAGTAAAGAAAATCGAGCTAAATTTGCCTGCAATATATGCGATACGAAGACAGTACTAGTCTTTCTTACATTTCCCATAATATTTAGATTATTAGATATTTTTATGAAATAATGGAACGCCAATGTATATTGTCCGAGTATTTCCATTTATCATTTTTCTCATGGTGCATTTTGTCATTTGTGTCAAGCATTTCTTATTGTCCAAAAGTTTCACCATGATGCAAAATGTTTATGCTAATTAGGCACTTCTAATTTTTTCTCATGGTGTTAATTTTTGCCATTATATATCGAGAGTGGAGCGCCAGGTAACAGCCCGCTAGTCCGAAGGCGCGCTAGTCCGAAAATAAAATACGGTTCGCCAGTCCGAAAGCGTATTTTCGTATACCTGAGCATGCTAAGGGTTCGCTAGTCCAAAATTGGAAAAAAAAGGTTCGTCAGTCCGAAAATAGGGTTCGCTAGTCTGAAATTGAAAAAAAAAAGGTTTAATATAGTCTGGAAAATTGGGAAGAAAGGTGCAAACGCCGGTGTAATGAAATACAGCGTCCGTGTGACTGAAATGTCCTAGCTACTATTAAATTGTGTAGAACGTACTTGTACATGTGCGATCAATAAATCATCGATAGCGATTTATTCCGTGTAGTTCAATTAGACCCGGACTCCTCGTATTGTGGGACACTCAGTCTCATTACACCGGGTAAAAATTGGGACGAAATGTCTTTGCGACACCTCTCCCACACACCCCCCATCACCTTACCACACCACCCCCACCCCCACCCCCATCCCACAACCCCAATATCTGACCGAAAAGTCTGGCTACGCCACTGGTTCTGTGAGAAATTGAATCCGATTATTATGTTGAAGAAAACATTTTCTCATGAACTGCACATGTATTTTCATAAATAGAAACTCTTATTCAGAATTATTCTCATAGTGTATAATGTTTTCATTTTGTGTGTTGTTTATGCTTAATGAAAATAGTACAACCAAGAGCTTTCGTCGGTATACTCAAGGTCTGAAGATCATAGTAGAGTGTCATTACCTGATAGATCCAACAATGTTCGTGCAACCAAACAAATGCTACACAAACATATTCATGAATTATATTCTTTGATAATGACAGACAACGCAACGGGATGTGATGGTTATAGTCACGAAGCAGACTAAATAGAAAATGTTTGATTGGCGTAACCCGACCGACCCTAATTTTGGTGCCGACTCTATAGATTTTTTTATTTTGATTTTTCAGGTGTATATGATAAAAATGGTAAAATTAAGCATGGAGCCAATATATATTTTTCACTTTCAGGCTGCCTAAGGGGTTTACTCAGATATGCAAAATATCCATTGATTTTCTTTAAAAAAAATAGTATTTGTTGGATTTATCTGTGTTGATAACGAATATAAAATAAAATAAATAGGTCGCCGTGCTCGTTTTTAGATACAGACATTTCAAAAAGTACATTTTACCCGAAAATTCGCTCGATTTACCACACAAATCTCCAAAAAGTCGATCATTATGTGCTTTTAAAATAGTAAATGCTCCATTGATTTGTGTAATGTTTACATATGTTAAAGCATTTTATGCACACTTCAAAATAAAAAATAGGGTTTCCGTGTTAGTTTTCAATAAAAATGACAAAAACGGGCATTTTTCAATAAAAAAAAATGATTACTTTGATGGCACATCTGCGTCTGCATAATTTCCCGCTGATATATTACAAACGTGATACGTGACAAACCAAACGCGTTAGTAAAGCATGCATTCAGTGTGCATTGAAATTTGCATACGCAAAACGGATGCAAGCATATTTTTTTAACTTTTTTATGAAAAATCGTTATCCCGCAGTCGTAAGCAACTGCATCACTGAGAAAATCCCTTGAATCTAGATTTTTATAAAAATGAATAATACATGTAGGAACATAAAATGTTATTGCTCGATTAATCTCTGTAATCTGTTTGTTCTGTGGTTATTTAATATTAATTTCAAAGTCAAAAGGAAAAAACACACCCTTGCTCCCCCCCGGCCCCACACACACACACCCGACTGACCCTAATTATATTTACTTAAAACTGTTCTCACTATTTTCTTACTATTTTATTCTCAGTTAACAATTGCAGACCTTTATTACTTTGCTACATTTGACTTCGTTGAGTGCTTCAAGATAGATGTGTTTGAAGGTTTTCCCAAGATGGCAGCTTTGTACAAGAAGATATTATCGCACAAAAAGGTGTCTGAGTGGCTGACGAAAACGGACTATATGAAACATCCATTTGATCAATGGAAAGAAAAGTTTAGGTGCAATAAACAAGGAGATGTAAATAACTGAATAAATGTTTTTTTATTATTTTGCAAAAACATATAATATTGTTGGCACCAAATCACCGACAGCGACAAGTCTAAACTTCCATTGACGTCTCCAAAATCAACCATTTAATCTACATGGGCAGCAAGTTGTTTTATATGCTTTGCAGCACAGGGAAGCATATAATCAAAATAACCACTAACCGTGTTTTAGAATCCCGTTAGTGCACAAAGGAGGTCCATATGGACCCAAGATTTTGATCGATTTTAAAACAATGTTCTCCGCATTTTGTTTGAATTTATTTATCTTTAAAACTGTATTCAGTGATACAACAACTCAATACAATTCATGTGTAACAATTTAACAAACAGTAATAAAATCTGTCATTCCGTTTCAAAATGGCGGCCAGATATCTAATTTGTGTCAAATTTCAATTTTTTAAGAAAAAATTCCCGCCAAAAATTCGAAATCTGCTTTCCCAAAGGAATTTTCTATGAAATTTGGCTCATAATAGGAGTTAATAATTACAAATCCATGGTTTGCGAGGGGTTTTACGATTAGAGATTTTGTTTGTTTTTAAAGGGCAGTGAATATTTAATTATTCGGTAGTTTTTGTTATAAATTTTGAATAGGAGAGTTCAGGGTTATCTTCATTAGTTACAAAATCCCAGTTAACGAGAGCTAGAGAATTTTTAAAACCTTTGATATTATTTGTTTTAAGTTGTCTGCTTTGTATTAGAGTCGGTTTTGTAGGCGTTTCCAGGAAGGTACGTTTTGTGGATAAAAAGTTGGGGAAGTGATCAGATATATCCGTAATCAGGTTTCCAGATTTCATTTTATGATCAGAATCGTTGGTGAAGATGTTATCAATGAGGGAAATCGTGGTGCCATTTCTTGTAGCGCATACTCGAGTCGGACGATCGATACATGGAAAGAATGAATAGAAGTACATTAGATCCACAAAAGTGTTGACTTGATGGTTTTGGTCAAATTTAATAAGATCTAAATTGAAGTCATCCATGATGTAACATCTTTTCTTTTCTTTTGATATTGTACTCAGGGCAGATTCAAGTTGCGAAGTGAACTGATGATAGTGGACGTATTCTGGTTTGTAGATTACGCCTATGGTTGTTTTTGTGCTTGGGATTTCAAAAAAAAAAAGAATCACAATCTGGGGTGTCTAAGTTGAGCATGTGAGGTCTGATCTTTGAATGAAGTTATGTTTTAGGTTGATAAATATTGATGCTCCTCCACCAGAACGATCGGAACGAATGCAATCTATCTGTGTATAATTCACAAGATTAGATTAATCAACTGAATTGAACCAAGTTTCCGTAAAACCAATTACGTCAAAATCGTGATTGATTGTCGAAAGGTAATCCACTACGGTGCTTGCTTTTTTGTTTAGACTCCTACAGTTAGTTATAATGAAATAAGGAAAAACTATTTTGGAGTTAAGGACGCCCTCATTTATTGAGTTTAGATCATAGCCTAGTATTTACAAATAATACAATCACACGATATGCAGTGGTCAAAATTTTGTTTGAGCTATCTGAAGACGAAGAATGTGAATTGAGAACGCCATCAAACTGAGAATAAAAAATTATATTGGGACATAAAGTTAGACAGGTCGTGCATTTGGGACAAGGGTGCAGGTGCAGACAATAAAATTATTTGAGTAAAGTCAAAAGTAGAATTGTATTAACTAAATAATTATTACAAAAGCAGAGCGAGCACGATTAAGAGAGACAGAGGAGGAGAAATAGGAACAATTTCAAAACCATGAGTTCATGGTTAAACTACTAAACGAGTTGATAAAGTGTGGTAAATGATATTGAAATAACTTCAAATCCCTTCCCCTTCCAACTTGTACATCCCCACATTGCACAATATATGTGTAAAATTGAAAAATTTACATTGCACATCAAACTCACCAAAGTATTAGTAAAGAAAAATATAATTTTTCACAACAAAACAAAGACAAGTCACCAGTAATAATCAACATCATTAATCATTCAAAAGACAGGACTATTTTGAAAGCGGACGGTTCTGGATCTGAACCGGGAGATTGCATTTGCATTTCGTAAACGTTTACCATGCAGTTCAAATCTTGTGGGAGGAAGGAGATGTTTTGTTCTGATATTGGCAGACAGGCCAGAAGCAAATTTCAAACACTGGGTAGTTCTTCTAGAATGAAGTGGTTCTAAATTACACAAAGAGAGGGCATCTTCATGAGGAGAATATTGATGGCCGAGAATGGTTTTGCAAGCCCTTTTTGGATTCTTTCAATTTCATGTTTTTGTTTTGAAGTGATACTAGAGTGCCAAATAAGGACTACATACTCAAGTACTTGTCTGAGATAGGTTTTGGTAAACAACCATTAATTCGCTTTTATCAAACCCAAACTTCTTGAGAGAGCGAAGCATAAGGCCTTATGTCAGTAGGTGAGGTATGTAAAAGGGTGGAGGCGTTACAGTTTTTGGTAAAAATCAGGAGTATTTATACCATAATTTCAGATAGGAGTGGTCAATTGATTTGGTTTATGGACCATAACCTTGATAATTTATCCGGCTATAAGTCCCCATTCTCTCATATTCAATTATTCTTTACTTTTTGAAATAATTGCATTCAAATGGCGCTGTGTGGGGGTGCGAGGATCATATGGTTGTAGCAAGTATGTATGCATAATGCATACATACCTGGTACAACCATTGCATCAATGAGGCATTTATACGGTGCATTATAAGTATTGGCTATTACCTGTCGTTGTACCTACTGAAGGGTTATTGTTTATGAACAAATGATAAATCAGTGATTATGAAAAAAAATTGTGGATGATTATGAAAAGAAATTTTGGATGAAGACATATAAATTGGTATTTTTAGTAATGGAATCCAATTGACTTTTAAATAATATTTGATCACACTATAGCTCAGTACAGAAGCAAATTCCTTCATTACAAGTTTGGTTTATTTAAAAGTATATAGCACTCCCTTCATATATCGAGGGGTCAGATTATTGAATTACATACAGTTATAAAGATATGATGAAATCAATTATGGTACCATTTTTGCATGAAATTCTATACTTACACCCTATATGATATTTGTTCCACCCTGTATATCCACTTTTTTGTGGTTTGTCGACAATCCTTACAATCATAGCTTTACAATGATATATAATTTACTGGGACTTTAACAAAGGAAAAGAATTGCTATGCGTTAAAAAGAAACGACATGCAAATTCCATTCTACATCAGTGTGTAACGCAGATTCGTCCTACCTCATAACACAACGCCATAAACAAACGCTGATTGGCCTTTGCAAGCATGGTGCAAACCTGGGTGTCCCATTTTAGTTCATTTAAGCCACATACCAAGCACTTTTGCTTTGTCTACATACGAAAGGGACTCCAATTGTAAGGTCAGTAAATTCGGAACAGATTTGCCAAAATTAATTTGAAGAGCTCGGCATTTTAGAGGGGTTGAGTTTCAAACATTTTAATCTCAGATCAAACCTTGAAATTGTCCAAATCAGTTGCCTTTGGCTTTAGGGTTGCAGTGTTCTGCAAGTCATCAACGTATTTCCAATACTCACTATTTGCATCAGACGCTGCATCATTGATCAAAATCTGAAAACCTAGGGGCCCAAGTTTTGTTCCCTGAGGCACACTCCCTTTATACAAACATAATCAGATAAAGTATCATTGAACTTGACACATTGTTGTCTGTTGTACACAAAATCACAAATCCAGGGGACAATGGCTGTTTGCACACCGATACCGAAGATCTTATCAATAAGTAAGGTGGTGTGACTGATAAGATCGAAGAATTTTGAAAATTCAGTTAGAACCACTGTGCCCACATCGTGATTTTTGTCAGCCCCCTGATGCAAGAAGTGAACAAGATTAAGTAGCCTACTTGTAGACTTGTAGAATAGTGACTTGTAGAGACCTCAGTAACATTACCAAATTGTCTAACATCAATAAAGTTTTCTATATCTTCCAAAATCCATTTTCAGATAAAACCTTCAGTGACTTAAATGGATGTTAAAGACACAGGTCTGAATTTTTCAATGTTGGGGCTTGTTTTTGGTATTGGTACAACAATAATAATAATAATGTACATTTATGCAGCGCACAAATCCGCCCAAGAGCGCTCATGGGGCCTGAGCTCAACAAATATACAAAAGCAACATGAAATAACAATGCATCAAGAAAACTAATAACATACAAAGAATAACATTACGCATGATTTTGACCATAAGGGACGCACCATTAGACTTCAAGGGGGGGAGCAGGAAGTTTGGGTTAGGACAAGTTTTTTTTTCTCCAGCCTGGCAGGGAAAGTTGTTTTTTTT
>JXSR01S017668.1:69342-79982 GCA_000969725.1 Ophiothrix spiculata
AAAAAGGATCAAATTTGATCCCAAAAAGGATAAGCTCATATTTGATACTTTATGGGATCAAATTTGATCCTTTCGTTATAAGAGTGTATGCTTTGGTGCATAAATGGAATTTTATAAGACATCACTAAAGTCAATAAATATTCAATTAATCAATGCAGAATGATTTTAGATGATGAAACAGAAAACATCTTGTCCCATAATAGGTTTTAACAGGTTTCAAATCCAAAAGAGTGCACATATTGATGTTTTAAAATGGCTAAAAAGGTATATTTCTACACACCAAAATGGATTTCAAAAACGCATTAGAGCAGCATTAACGATATCAAATATCCCAAGTATTCCATGTAAATAACTTAAAAGGAATCATGTGTGCACGAAATTTGAAAATCCAAGATAGCCACCAAAATTAGGTTCAAAATGGTAGGAAAAGAATCCGTTTATATGAAGGAATATTGCTTTAGGGGTTACAAAAGAGACATATTGACCAAGGTGTGTGATTCACAAGTATTAATATGGCCGCCAAAATTATATTTCCTAAAGTATGCATTGACTGTAGGGATGTTTTGGCCTCTTCGACGATATTTTTAATTTTTAACATGTGAAAGAAATTATTTGGTTACAAATGTTTTTGTTGATGTACAAGAACCATTTTCATTAAATGTTTTTAATATCAAATGTTTTTAATGCTATTTTGATGATGCTGTATCCCATCTTAAAAGCGAATATGCTGAACCTCATTGGTAATGCCCATTTGATTTTTTGAAACAAGTTAACAAAAATATTGTGAAGGGATGCTTACGTGGTAACCAACAAAGCTATTTTCATTGATTATTTTCAATATTCAATGCATTTAATGATGCTGTTTTGAGGTTGCTGTAACATGTTTTTTGTGCAAAATGCATGGTGTAAGTGCTGACGTTTAAGTCGTATATATGTATTTTTTTCATTTTAAATATATAAATGTTACATCTTGAGGACAAATAATCTTAATGTTTACTAAAATGTTCCTTTCAGATTATTTGGCTCTCTTAAGGCTACTTTGGTTGATTTTATTGAAAATATGCCATTTTGGCGGCCATTTTGAAGTTGAAGCATTGAAATGATCTAATATTTTGAGAGAGTTACATTATATCTTGAAAATATATCACCAAATGTCGTGATTTGCACTTTGAAATTTCAAAATTTTCTATCTTCTGCGGGGGCACATAGACAACCCCTACATATTGTTTGTCGATTGAAAATAAGTGACAACTTAAAGTATAAATTAGACAAAAATATATCACCAAATGTCGTGATTTGCACTTCTAAGGGGGCATATCCCCCTCAGACAACCCCTACATATTGTTTGGCGATTGAAAATAACTGACAACTTGAAGTATGAATTAGACAAAAATATATGCACCAAATGTTATGATTTGCAGTTTGAAATTTCAAAATTTTCAGACAACCCCTATCGTTTTTCGATTGAAAAAAGTGCCAACTTGAAGTATGAATTAGACATCTGCCCTGCATATCTGTCCCTGGCCTGGATACATTGAGCAAATGTGTCGCATAACTGCATGGGCGAGGAGAGGGGAGGAGGACATTGTTCAATTTTGCTTGGGGCGCCAAAATTAAGTTGTGCCCCCGGGTTGCGAATTCCTGGATACGCCCCTGGTATTAAATATTTTCAGGCTTTCTTTTAAATCCGAAATTTCCCCATTGACATCTCAGAAGTAAATACTATATTAACCAGCATTCCTGGTGATAAATTTCTCACACATTTATTTTTGAGTATAAAGTACTATATTTATGTTTGTAAGTTTCAAGGGATAAAACCCAATGTTATTTGTTTCAAGACCCGTATCAAATTAATTAGAGAAACTTAATATTTTATTGCTAAAAATAAGGGTAAGTTATCTAAGCATTTCAGTAAATGGAGATTTGATTTATAAAATATAATTTTTTTGTTTTCTTTTTGCAAGCTGACTGCATGATTTGGGTATTGTTATTTTATGTGGTTGTTGCTGGTTTTCATGTGGAGGGAGCCAATTGGCTCTGTGGGCTGTATTGGCTCCTTCCATATGGAAACTGGCTCTATGGTAAGGGGGGGGATGATTCATCTTTTTATTGATTTGTGTGATTTTTTGTTGGTTTTGGCGCAAAATTCAAATGGCGTTTTCAACTATTTTAAATACTTATCATACAGGGTAATCAACCTTTTAAAAGAGTGTCTGATACTTTTATCTCAAAAACAAAGCCAAACTATCCTGCTTCTTTAGGAACATCCCTTTCTACATCGTAAGAAGTTGCCCAAATAAGGGAATTTACATACACTATAAGCCAAACTATCCTGCTTCTTTAGGAACATCCCTTTCTACATCGTAAGAAGTTGCCCAAATAAGGGAATTTACATACACTATTCATATGTATTGCAACATCCTCGACTGTGGTTTTGGCGCAAAATTCAAATGGCGTTTTCAAAACGTGGTATGAAAAATTTTGTTATGGAAGTTATAATGATATCTTTATAAAGTTGTTTTAATGTTTCTTTTCTTTAATTTACTTTGATTAATTGACACTTATTTCAATAACTAGGGGGCTACCCATAAAATTTAATGATGGCGGCTGCTCGCTTCTACAACGCCATTCAGAATTAGCAATTTTTTGAGAGCTGATATCTGTCGAGGATCAAATGTTAAATTAATCAACTCCCGTCTCTTGAAATGTTTGTTATTCAAGACTCCTCGGTTTTGCGTAATACGCATGTGCGTTTAAATTGATACTGCTAACGCCTGTTTCGAAGAACATGTCATCAAAAACCTGTGTACAGTCGATAGTGACGTCATAAATGGTTATTTACAATCTGTTGATATGTTCCTAAAATATGTAAACATTGGTTTGCTAAGAATGACGATACATTGGATGTTATTGATATTTCCGACAGTTGTCGCAAGTTTTTCGATTCAATACATACCAATGAAATTCAAACCATGATATGCACCAATATTTGTCATCAAAGAAAGGTTACAATGGTCGTAACACTCAAAACACCTAATCTTTAATTATCAAAACTTAATTATACCCACACTCCTTAATGAAAACAAAACGGCGTCAATCCAGGGCCACTGTCCAGTTCCTCGACCAACTCGCCATCCCAACTCTTCGCTGCCTGTGTACAAGCGAGGTCAATTTTCTCCCTTTCGTAACTCTACACATATGAGTCTATACCTTTGAATATTCCCCCAAGAATGATTATACGCAGGTTACTTCCATTATTCCATTACGTCTGAGCGAACGAAAGGGCCAATGGGCTAAATGGCAAAAGCTTGTTATTGTAAAATGACTAATGATTTTCCCTATGTGTTGTCTTTCACGGACAACTGCTTTTACGCAAGGTACTGGCTGTACTGGAGTCCCTTTGACGTCTACCAATTCCAGAAAACATTTGGCAGCAAAAAATAAAACGCACAGCCATAAAACAAAAAGGGATTTCTTTGTTTCTCACGGCTACAATGTGCCTGAAGTCTTCATTCATTATCTCTCATAACGTCGCCATTTTGAATGCAACAAAAATTACCTATGGGCCAAAATAAGCTAAGGGGCTCTTTTTATGCATTGAACAACACACATTGGTAACATTGCTAAGATAAATGAGAAATCAAATATTAATTATGGACTAGTTATACCCACAAACACCAGGATTTACGCTATGTTGCAACACTTTTGATAACAGATTGCAGTACCCGTAACCCGTTGCCTCATTTGTGTAACAAAGTATGTTTTAGATTTGCCGGGATTAAGCAATATATGATTCCAACGCTGTCAATAGTTTTTGTTTGATTTGCAAACACGGTATTTCATTATTTACAATCTAATACTTTTGGCATACCAAAACGCCGACAGCTACTTGTAAGTCTAGACTCCCGTTGAAATATCCAAAATCGACCATTTAATCTACCTGGGTAGCAAGTTGTTCTACTGGCTGTTCAGCACGGGGAAACAATTAATCAAAATAACTGCTAATTCAATATCGAAGTAATTACGCAACTCATCCAGTTACTGGATCACGTGATCAATTACTCTTCTGCCATATCGAGGCTTCAAAGTTGCAAGTTTGTGACATAACTTAAGTAGATGGATGAAGCGGGTTAGCGCAGCGGTACTTCCGTCGCTATGCACCAATGAGCCCAGGAATGTCATGGGTTCGATCCCCGGTCCCAGTGCTGTCATCATTTAGAAGCGTACAACGTCATGACTCTCCATGGCATGCTTTCCATTGGTGATTAGAGAGTTCTCTGGGGTATCTCAGCAAAAGCACCAAACACAGCCCAAAATCTCCTTAACCTCGGTGTAAGGTTAATATAATATGCTGTTTATCCAACGTGTTTCTTAACCCATATAAGTTTTCAATAGGATTAATATCAGAAGATCTTACAGGACAAGGCAACAACCCGACATCCAGATCTTTCAGTGAAGTCCGGATTGTACGAGCACGAGAGGTGAGCGTTGTCATAGTGGAGCACAACATTGTTTCCGAAGATGCCTCTAGCCAATGACATTATCAAGGCTTCTAGGATGCAATTACTGTACTGGTGCTGAAAATACTACGTTGTTACACAGTGTGTTACGCCATTAATCGGTCAAATGTCCAATGTTACGACATTTAGGGGCCAATTTTAGTGTATTACGTCATCGCGACATTTAGGGGTATGATTTTGAGTATTTTACGACATTAAGGGTTGGAATTTGCTGTACATGATTTTGACATTTGAGGTCCGGTTTAGAGGTGCTCTGACGAGCATGCGTACCACTTTCTTCCTCGAGCGGCCCCCACTGACCCATGGGAAGAGGAAGAGGAAGTCAGGCCGTTAGAGAACATAAGTAGTAAGTGGGTGGATTTAGGAGGATTTGACCTTTGACCCCAAAATGGCGGAACTTCCGGTTTGAGGCATGATGGGAAAAATTCAAAATGGCGGCTGGCGGGAAAATTCAAATTTGCATAAAACAAAAGTCAAGTTGAACGTCGAGGGTCAAGGTGAAGTACAATATTGATTTTATCGATTTTATTGACTTTTATCGATTTTATTGATTTTTATCAATTTTATCGATTTTATTGATTTTTTTATCGATTTTATCGGTTTTATCGATTTTCAGTGATTTAATTGATTTTTACCGATTTTACGCCCTTTTTATGACGTTTTGAGCCAAAGTTACGTTAGTTTAGCAGGTTTCGAGCCTAATTTACGTTAATTAAACGGTTTGGGGTATCTTAAGCAGTATTTGAGTTAATTTATCTCGGTTTGGGGACACTTTGGGGGTATTTAAATAAATCTGATCATGCGTTGCTAGGATTTTTGTATTTCTCGTGGTAAAAATAGGCCAGACACGATATATTTTGGGCGAAATATCGAGTGTTTTGCTAGTTCTCTAGGTGTTATGACGACATTTATGAGAGGAGAGACAGACGAGAAGAAAATATTGTTTCTAGCTCCGGCGTGATTCGAACACGCAACCTTCTGATCTGGAGTCAGACGCGCTACCATTGCGCCACGGAGCTATGCGTTGATATTTCAGAGAGACAGAAACATAGAGCGAAAATACGGAAGAAACATCTTATTATCCCAAAACCTCACTTTAAAAACAGCAATATCACGGTCAAGTTGTAGACCTGCTCCTTAATTATTTTAAACAACACATACCTCAAGTTAGTATATATATATTATATCCTTTACTGTCATTCCCATTGAACTTAAGCAAAAGGAAGTCCACAAAATATAAAAAAATCCCATTTAGCATGTTTAGACACAACCTGTTCTATTCCCTTAATGCACCGAAGGAAGGATTCGTTGACCCTAAACAATTATAGTCCACGAAATATGTCCATGATAAATAAGAAACTCCAATTCAGCCATCACTCGTTGTATTCCACATGCACTGTAACAGGTAAAGTACTAGGCTTTGGATGAAGTGGTCACTACACTAGCCCAGTAAGTAACCAAGGACAACGGCCAAACAAACAATCCATATTATATTGACTTATCGATAAAAGGAACGTTGAGTAAATACAACAATAGACATATTGCCATAGCTGAATTATGGGGTAAGATAAGGTCAAACCCGGAGGGCCAGGGGGGCGACAACATAAATAAGTAAACACGGACGAAAAATTATTTTTTTATGCGAATATTTTATTCGGGTATGAAGACGGATTTTCATCATTCGGTGCCGCAGGGGTCTCCGTCTCGGGATCTTGGTTTTCTTCGATGTCCGTGATCGTGTCTTCGTCGTATTCAACAGTTCATATCACAGTGTATTAATTTGTTTTATTTAAGAACCCATGAGGTGATTTTGGCCTCGGTCATTTTAAATTGTTGACTGTAACAACTACTAATAACTCAACTAATAAACTGAAGAAGAAACAGTGCAAGGGAGATGTTTAAAAATACTTGATTTATGTTAACCATTGTATTCTCTATTCTTTAAATTACGTTTCTGTCGCTAAGTATCTGTTTGAATCTTTTCTTTAATATTAATTTTTTAGAAAACTTGTTTTCTTACTAATTTGATTTTTACACTAAATTAGGAGCTCTACACATACTACACTGTGGTGTAGTAATTTCGCTCATAGTGTACCACGTTTTGCGAGAAGGCAGCAGAATGTACATTACGTATCTGTTTCGATATCACCGTCACATAGGTTTTTTTTTTTGATATTAATATCCTTGTAAATCGTTACTGTAAATATATAACATATACATAATGCAACACTCAAATTAACTTGATAAACCTAATGCGGAATCATCCATCAACAGATTTATTTTGACACTTTGTTATCGATTTTACAAATGATTACGTATTTGTTTGCAATGATTAAAATAAATAAATAAATATTGGGGATTTATAGTGCGCTATGGCTCCCAGATTTGCAATTCCACTCGGCCTCTGCACACTTTACAGGTGTTCGCTGACCACTGTGGCCCAAGTTCTCTGTGTAAGCTCCATTCCACACCAAGCATCATTTCAGGTTCTGCGGCAACTGAACTGGGGCGCTGAACCTTGATCAGCCCACATAGTAAACGCACCATCGCTGCCCGGATCAGCTCCCCGAGTTTCGTACGGGTTTCTACGAGACAATTAGCAGTTAGTTCCTTGTCCAAGGGAATTTCAAGCACATTCAACTTTTGGCACCAGCGGGGTTCGAACTTGGGACCTTCCGCATCGCAAGCGAGCACCTTACCGATTGAGCTAACTTGACTGCTCAATATTGGCGACATGCTTTCAAAAAGCTCTTATGCCATGCATGTCAAATACTTAATATAATTAAACTTTATATGTCATTATCAATACGGGCTGTTATATAGTGTGGATTATGTTTGATATGCTCGAATATTTTAGGAACGGGGGGCACATGAAACAAAAAAAGTATGGCTGGCGACATAGGGAAATTAAAGATTTTGCATTTCAGATTTATCGTTATCTACAGTAACTTTCCTGGCATGCTAATATGTTTAGCTTCACACATGTTACTAATGTGACACTAATGTTTTAACTAAACCACTCAAATAATTTGTAATAGGCTTAACAACGTTAAACAAGTAACACGAACATGAGCGACACCAAAACGGCAAAGTTGCACACTTTATCGGAGAATGAGCAATATTCAACTTACAAAACGTCGTTTCGGGGATCAATCTTTCCAGGTTGCTGGTCCTCGAATGTGGAATAATCTGCCGCAACACATCCGCGAGGCCATCTCCATAAGCAGCTTCAAGAGCCTCCTCAAATCTCACCTGTTTCATCATACTGCATAATTTGTTTTCTTGGTTTCCACAATGTATTTTTGTGAACCTTTTATTTTTGGTCATTCTATAACGTGATTTTCCTTTAATTGTAGTCAAGTAAACTATTAAACACATTGTAAGAAACTTACACATTGTAGGAAATTTGACATTTGTTACTGAAACTTTGTAATTCATAGTCCGATCCTAGGACCCTGATTTTTTCTGTGTTACTTACTAATACTATCCCCAATATAAATCCACTATCACATACCACTTTACTAGCTATAGAAAGCCCAGAGTTCTACATAGCAGACTGATCGCATAGCAGACTAATCGCCCCTCCCGAAAAAAAAAATCGGGGTAGGTATTGAAGTGGCTATCTAGATCACTGTACTTGGTAGAGTTATATCTCTCATGTTGGTTAGTGTCACCCGAAAAACAAGGGTTCTATTAATCGAACTAGTAATTCATTCAGTAATGTATATAATTGTCCTTTTATTTTGGGGCATTCAGTAACGTGATTTTCCTTATTTTTTCTGTCAAGTCAGCTTATATTGTAAGCAATTTGGCATTTGTTACTGAACTCTTGCAATTCGTTTAGTAAAGTATAATATTTTGACTGTTGTCAGATGAGCCTATAGCATGATTATCTGACAAGGTTACCGAATCTTGCCATTTTGTCAGCGTAGCACTCTGTTTGTCAAGAAAAGTAGTGTACTGATATAGTCTCGACATAATCATAATTATTTTAGAGGAGTCACTTTTTCAGGTCACGGCCCGTTCATGCCTCAATGCACGCTACCCGTTATGTGACATTACCGTATACATACTGTACTAATTTCTACGAGATAGACGTAATATATCTCATTCTGTACATAATATTTTCTTGACCAACAGAGTGCTACACTGACGAAATGCCTTCTTATAAGTTGACTTATTTCGCGACAAGATGTCGAGCAGAGCCTATACACATGATATTCCACATGGAAGGAGTCAAGTATGAGTTTGAAGTCATCGCAAGCAACTGGTCGTCCCAAATTAAACCAAGTAAGATTAAGAAAAATGAGTGTATCTTGTAAAAAGATCGTTCCATTTAATATATTGCCCACTTTTTTTTTAATCTTCATCAGCTTCGGTCGGGTAAAGTGACGATTCAATTTCAAAAACTATTAAATTTTATATGTTTTGAAAAGCGAAAAGGTTTTTCAAACGGTTTGGTAGCTTTTTTGCCTAAAATCCCCTTTTTATTTACCGTGGAGTTTGATATTCCTTACGATTTTGGGTGTTATAGATTTCGGGACTTTTCGGGGACATGTATGACTGGCAGACGCGTAGGAATTGTATTTTCTTAGATTGTATCTTTAATAACTGATTCTATTACAATATATGGGCCTATTAATTTCTATTTATGAGACACTATTACTGTTTATTTATACCGAGGATAATGGGTCTGGCCTAGATTCTTCATGATACTTTTACCTATATTTTTACATGAATCGATAGAATGTTTATAAATAGGTTTCCAAGATTTTGTGGGATATTGGAGACAATTGCAATTATTGATCTGGAGGCAAAAAAATGGTGTGACAATTATAGTCTTTCTAGTTTCAAATCTTGTAAATATCTTGTTTCTACACATGTGGTGGATAAATAAATTATTTCAAAATGAAATTGTTTCTCTTTTGATATATGTTACAATATCTTTTAGATCTTTGTTTGATCTATATTTTTACATGAATCGATAGAATTTATGAGTAGGTTTCCAAGATTTTGTGGGATATTGGAGACAATTGCAATTATTATTATTATTATTTATTATCTTTATACAGGGTGGTCCGTATCAGCAAAAAGCTGTTCTCACTCAGGGCCCTGTTTACAAGTATAATTGTTATAAATAATACAATATAAAAATTAAACCATTAACATGAGAATACAAAAACATCAAAAACAGTTTCACCATTTAAAAGCACATACATGTATAAAAGTATATCAAGATAAAAAATCATATATAAATGTACCATTTAAACTTGTCAGTGAGATATACAACATCAATACTTATCATAAAACAGAAAATGATTCAATGTTAACAATTAAAAGTCATGTTCATTGAAAGACATTTTAAAAACATAGATCAAATTTGCTTATTTACTGTTATCATATGCCGGGTGAAAATATATATATCATTTGAAATTAAAAGTACGCAAATATATCTAGTTCCTGAACGTGACAAAAATATCGCATTTAGCACCACGAACATAATAAGAAAATGAAATATCACACCATAAAACATTTACTGAGAAAATTGCACAATGATTATATTTAAAGCCATGTTCATTTGAAAAATCAATAAAAACACAGATCAAATTTATGTTTTTACAGTTATCATGTGCATAATAAAACATATTTCATGTCTGAAAATAAAAGTACGCAAATATGAAATATCCTGAACATGCCAAAACACATTAATCTAACAACATATAACAAAATAAAATAGTAAAATTTGTTAAATCGATTAAAAATGATACAATATTGCACAGTCAAGTTTCATTGCCAATAGCTTGTCTTATACATATATTTAAAGGATTGCACATCATATGAATTTCTAATAGCTTCGTCAATATTATTCCATACTTTGACACCTTTATAACTGAAACTATGTTTAAAACTTTCAAGATCATTTAAAACATTTGTTGAGACAGAGTCATTGAATTTACACCAGGTATACAATGTATATGGGTGATTATACAATGTATATGGGTGATTCCAAAGTAACGTTTGTAACGTTTGTAACCGAAAAATTGGAAAATTTCACTTTTAAATGGCCACAGAACCTAGCATAAACATTATATCAACGAGTTTGTTGTTGATAATGGTGCT
>JXSR01S017668.1:95630-106242 GCA_000969725.1 Ophiothrix spiculata
GGTGCTCGACACTAACCTTTCATCCTCAGAAATAAGTATGGTGGCCACCAAAATAAAGAAAAATCGATTGTGGCAGATGTACAGGAGTTGCTTATGAGATACTATCAGCTTCTATGTAGTTTTGTTCATTGTGATTCAATTTTTGACCATTAGATTCCAGCGTTGAGAGCTAGCGTCGACACTATTCCAGTGTCAATAAAACGCAGTTAAGCCTTAGGAAGACAAATGACAATGGTTTAACGATGTTCGCTTAATGCAAGTGACATTCGCTCTCCGTTTTAGCGAATAAGTCAGAGTGAATATCAAGAGCGAATGTCACTCGGCCAAGCGAATGTCTTTGGACGCCAAACCTTAGGAGTCAAAACTTTGGTCCATCTCTATCAAACAATATTCATGCATTCATTTTATTCAAAGAGTGCAAGAGATCAATAATTTCAAAGTATAAATGTGACCCGTCATATAAAAAGGTACCTTAAGGGTGGCAAAATGAAAATTGATAGTTTGGTCTCATCTGAAAGATTATAGTTTAAGCTTTAAAACGACACCTTGCTTTTGGATATTGGATGTTCGATTGCAAAGTTACGTCCAGATTGGTAAAAGGTATCGGGCTGATTCAGAAAACTATAGTTCTGAGAAAATCAAGTTTAAAGTTTCTGTACCGAGTAAAACTTGAATGGAGAAATGATTTTTATCTTGGTTTTTACAACATTTTTCCTATGTTTTGGATGTTGGAACCTGATTAATATGACAGAATACATTTTAATAGTAACGTTTCTGATGAAATTAGAAATTTGACCTTGGACGTGATTTTTGACTATGCTCAGCTTCAATGGTCCATATCTCATAATTTACTATGCCGGTATTAAGGTACCTTTAGATATGACGGGACACAAATAGGAGACAAAACTGAAACATCCTTGCACATATTTGTTGCAATCATTTACCAAAGGGAAGTTGGCACTAATCCAATTTAGGATTGCAAGTACATATATTCAAATTATACCTGGAACGACAAAGCAATAGAGACCTGGCATGCTTTTATTGATTGATACCAAACAAATGAGTTGGACTGATGACCTTTCCCGTAAACATGGCGTAGCTGTGTCCATTCAATAATATACTGTAATTAACCTACTGATAATGGTGCATTTTTATTGATGGGACAATATGAAGTGTTTGGTAATGGTAACACTTCTATTGAATGCATTTGAGCAATCCACCATACTCACGGTATTATACGTCACATGCAGGGCCTCTATACACATACAATTGTGGCAGATACCCTCTGTTGTTTCAATGTCTATCAAAATATCTACTATTTATTGTACTATATTTATAGTACATTAAATCTAAATAATATCCAAGTATCTTATCACAAGGAGACAAAAGACAGAAAACCTCTGCAAATATTTGTTGCAATACTGGCATTTAATCAGGGAGAAATTTTGCACTGTTGAAAAATATGTTAGTATCACTAATTATATTCAAATTGTATTTGGAGCAGCAAAGCAGTGCATATATGATTGTGGCAGAGTCCCACAATTATCAAGTCTCATATAATTATCAATATCTACAGAGATATTTCTATAAGCACGAAGTTGTGAATATTGACAATTGGGCAGCCCTCTGCTGGACAGATCTGTATCCTGCAGTTGGTGTCAAAACTTTGATACATCTATATTATTCTAATCATCTTACATCTATACTATATATTTGCATTATACACTAAACATGAGTAATTTCCAAGTAATTTGGTAATTAAAAAAAAAAAAACGTGCTGAAAATCCCACAAATCATTCATGCATTACCGTCACATTGACAAAAAGGAAACTTAGCCTTCATTGATAAATGAAAAACTTTTGCTCTTAAAACATTGAATTTGAACGTTAACGGGTGGGATTTTGGGTGGGTTTTTAGCAGCCATCTTTTTGTTAAGACAGTTGTTATCACAATGAGATGTGAACAAAATTACATGCCTACAGGGAAGAAAATGACAAAGGAGTTTATGATCTATGCTGGATCATAAACCTCCAATTAGACCAATGCCAAATAACAAAGGCTAAATAGACAAGTATGTCAATTCCATACGTATCTTCAATTGATTGATCAATTAGGCCATAATAAAATCAAGAAGGCTATATAAAAGGCCAAGCATTAAAAATAATTTGTTTCACATATAGGCAAACCATTCGCTGAAACAAATTGAGTTTTTTTGCATTCGCATAAAACCTGTATACATTTTTTTTATTGACTAACATAGATAAAACGAATCGGAATGAAGTAAAAGGAGTGTGGTGGCAGTTGTCGTATTGGATTGGTTTTAAAGCTCACGAGGGTCACTACGAGTGGATTGACGGAACTAAGGTATGAGGTTTTACTTTACCCTCGTCTAATCATGGGAGAGGTGTGGTTGCATCCCCCCCCTCGCTAATGTTTTTCTCCTCAGCATAAAAAAGCAAAAGCAACCGACCCCAGGGATTTGGGTAATCTCAATTATAAAAATTATGGTCATTTTGATGAATATGTTAGGTACCCCACGTGATGTGGCGTTAGGGTAGGCCGTTAAAGTTGGGGATTAGGATGGGTTGTTGCAACTCGGTGACATTTTTGACAATTTTAAATCGCCATTTTGAAAAATATGTGATGGCTCATCCCGAAAGGGGGGACTTTGAAAATAATATAAATTTTGATTTCATCATTTCATTTTTTGGAGTATTTTCCAAGCTTTACAGTGACACCCTACTTGTTGAAATTGATAAAAGTGATCACATTTTACATCAGATTTTTTTTTATTTTTTTATTTTTGCTGTCTATTTTCACCAGTTTCTTGAAAAGTGTTATGTCGCAAAGTCCCCCTTTTCGGGGTGAATCATCACATATATGCATGCTATGAAGCTAAGACTTGCAGGGCATGTTAGAATTTTCATTTCCTTTCTTTATATGCAAACAAACAAAAAACACAATGAAATTCCCATATTTAGAAAACTTTTGATTTTGGTGGCCACTTTTACCAACATTCGGATTTTTAGACCTTTATGACGTCATATTATGACGTCTTAAAAAATTAAAGTACGTAACGCCTTGGCCGATATTTTTTGTATTGTTGGATAGGGGAGTACCATACCAATCTATTAATTGCAAAACTGAGTTCATACGGAGTTCCATTCCAAAAATGTCCCATTTGGTTAGACGTGTTATAAAAAAGCTTGGTTAGATGAAGGTTAAATAGAATGTTCGATAATATATGTGACCGTCCAGCCCGTATGAGCAGTAAATGCCAGAAACTTCATTTTGCGCTACAGGTGAAAATACATGTCAAGGTCGTAATTTGCCGAAATTGATTTTTTGACAGATTCACAATTCTATTATTACTACAAAATACCAGCAAAGTTTCATTTCAAGAAAATTATAGGAAATGTGAAATAAACTGGCATATTCTTAAGACGATCAACAGAAAATATAGGGCTTAATAATCTTTCAACGCGTATATCTCAGTTATACGTTTTACTCCCTGACAACCTTTGACGGACCATAACTTGACTTCTGGAAATCGTGTGAAGTTCATTAAGGTGTCATTTTAAACCTTAAAGCATGGTCTTTGCAAATAATTAAAAAAGTGAAAATGACAAGAGCTGGTATTTACTGCTGTTTTTGGTGGACGGTCACATATTCACTAACCCTAAGCGTAATGTCGACCGGCAGGACAACGAAAAGGTATGGATTTTAGTCCAAATTCACAGCATGGTATTTTTGCAACTATTCTGATACGTTCGGACTGTTACCCATTTCTCACGTTTATATGACATTACGGTAGTTCATAACAGTAACACACAATACAGTTATACTCAATTACAAACTCTTACGCATATGTAATAGTAATTGAATGCATATCACTCGTATGATCGCTTTTTGGTAGAACGGCAGGCAACACAAAGACATATTTAAATTTGAATGAACAAAAATTTGCGCAAAAAATTTGCGCGCCTGGCCAGTGAACAAAAAACAGTTTTATGGTTCGACATTTAGTCTTACCCTCAATAAGTCCAAGCCCTCGAAATCCCGATTATTGACATGAACAAAATTGATTAAAAAATTGACGTTAAAATCAATACCATTTTGACACCAGCCGTTCAAAAAAATAAATTCCAGTTTAAATGTCTTAATTTTTTGAGTATACCTGCCTAGCTCTGAGAAACTTGATTTTAATTTTAAAATATGATTGGTTAAACAAACCCTAGTATATATGTGATGACTATTCCCGAAAAGGGGGACTTTGCGACATAATATTTTCGAGAACTGGTGGAAATTGGCAGAGACAAATAGAAAATAATAACACTTTCCAGCAGAATGTTTGTTGTAAAATTTGATCGCCTTGATCAATTTCAACAAGTAAGGTGGCATTTTAAAGCTTAGAAAATGTGGTAAAAGATGAAATGATAAAATCAAAATTGATATCATCTGTAAATTCCCCCCTTTTGGGGCGAGCCATCACATATTCCAGTATTTAAAAGAGCCAGATAGTAATGGTAAATAAATGGTAGTGGTAGTATTACGAAAGTCTTTCTGTGAATTTGATACAAAATCCTAGGGTATATTCCAGTATCTAAAAGAACCAGATAGTAATAGTAATTAATCACGCAAAGTCATTGTAATTTAGTATTTATAAAGTTTATATTGAAAATAATAAAATTCGTCAGATATTGAGTTCGCTCATTACAATTAAGAGGTTACTTGAAAAAACTGTCCCAGTTATTACAATGGAACAGCACCACGCGATTTTTACGGGTTGTCATGGTCCCGGTGTAATGGATGGTACAGTCCTACCCATTTTATTGCCCCCCCCCCCCTTCATTGACTCCAACGGAGAAAAGCGTGACCTTGATGTGTGATCGATACACGTACAAAGTACATACTATACAAATATATAGGTACCCGGACAATAATGGGTACGACTGTAGCATTCATGACACCGGGCCATAATTTAAAAACACATGACGCACAGATGTCCCCTAACTGAATCACACCAAAATACCCAATATCGGTCTGGAATACCCTACATCTCAGATCTATTCAAATTTAATCAGGTGTAACACGAAGTGACAGAATCGCTATTCATGTGTAAATCCTTGCTTTCTCGTGCAATCCTGCATCAATAATTCAGTATCGAGTGTTACGTGTCATCCGATTATCAATAGGGATATCAACGAAAAAATTAAATGTCCTATTCAATTGGTTTTCATGACACATTCGAATTGCACCCTGTTTCCAAAGTAAAATGACACCAAGATCACATGTGTAGGTAAAGCGGTTCCGAGAGATATTAAAGATTTTGTCCGAATAATTTGGCGCTATTTGAGTTACAAATAGTGGTAAATTAGAGAAAATGTCAATATAAGGAATTTACGGGCGTGTAAAAATGATAAACAAACTAAGAAACTGATTTGTTTTAAATATTTTTCTTCGTATTGAAAATATCCGCCAAAATTTGAGGTCATTTGTTCAATTCAACAAACTAAGAAACTGATGATAAACAAACTAAGAAACTGATTTGTTTTAAATATTTTTCTTCGTATTGAAAATATCCGCCAAAATTTGAGGTCATTTGTTCAATTTCAACAAATGGACCCATTTGACAAGCTGTTACCAATGTCCAGCCAGTTTTGTGCCGGGAGTTTCCGGGTATACAGCTCAAAGGATTATTCCCATTGCTGGCGGAGATTTATTAAAAGAGTGTGGTAGCGGGGGGTTTGGAGGACATTTCGCGAGGTGATTCATTCGTTGTTGAAAGTCAAAAAATATACCATTTTGATCACGAATATCTACCGTTTGTAATTATGTAAGACACTTTTTCGGAGACGTCCTGTGTCATTCAAGGATTGCAAAAGTATTGGGAGATCTCCGACTCGGGCGGCGGTCTGGGGTTTCGATCGACTGCTGTGAAGTACAAGAGGTGGTTTCAAAAAAGTGTCCTTCATAAATGGAACAATGGATCTATCTCCTTTAAAATAGTTGTTTACTTTTTGCTAAAAGTGAGTGAATCACATCGCGAAATGCATTTTTGTACAACGCGCTATACCGCAGATCAGAGCTTAACTTGAGTTTGCACGGCGACCTCTGGTCCATTTTCACACGGAGCTGCTCATTTATGAAAACATACGAACATTCAATCAACAGTAATATATTTGTTTTATGATGAAAATTAAAAAGAAACCCCCCTCAATATTAAACAAACTCCAAGGTACATTTTTAATTATGTTAAACATTATTGAACCCGTCATTCAGGAGTCTAAAGTTAAGGTACTTGAACATAAATTTCAACCCAGCACGGATTTTTCTACTCTAATTGACATCCCTAATATTATCAACCAGACAACTGGATCACCTTTTCTGGCTTGGAACTATTAATTTATCACCACACAAAAGCATTACATTAACTGTTGTCAGGGGATGGCGTGATCCAGTAACTGGGTGAGTCACGTAATTGGAGCTTTTAGGATACAGGCTAAATGTACGAAATTATCGGATAATCTGATATTGTTCATATATGTGATGACTCTCCCGAAATGGGAGGCTTCGCGACAGAACACTTTTCGACAAACTGGTGTAAATACGCAGCCAAAAATAAAGAAAATAATAAGAATTTCAAGCAGATTTTCTTTGATGCCCTTGATCAATTACAACAAGTAGGGTGTCATTTTAAAGCTTAGAAAATGTTGTAACATTTGAAATGATGACATTAACATTGATATCATCTGCAAAGTCCCCACTTTCGGGGGGAGCCATCACATATTACCAGGTTGTTGGACAAATACTTATAATAGACAGATCAGGTGAAAATTTGTTTTATGTGTAAGTAAGTTTTTTTAATGGATATGGAAAAAACTAGTGACTAGCTTTCCAAAACCGTTTGAATTTTTAAAATTGGTAAATCCATTCCCGAGCTTAGCTTATTTTGTGACTAAAAATGATAAAACTTTTGACATGTTTTAAATATTTATCATTATTATCTTTATTTAAGGGTTAAAGGAATCCATCTGCTCAGGAAAAAGTGAATCCTAGCTATTTTAAAATCATGTAAAGATAAATAGTTTCCATTACCTTTGCGGGGACTCGAACCATGGATTATGGCAAGGTTTTTTCATGCACTACGAAGCGAGGGATCTACCGCTGAGCTATAAAGGCAGCGTTGAGATCGTGAACTAAAATCTAAAACATAAACATTAGAATGCAGTATTTTTCTTTGGTTTACATAAAAAATTGAATTGTTTGCCTCAATGGAATGCTCAATATGTTTGTAAATTATGCGAATACGTATATCAGACTAAGTGTAGATAATGTAGATACTAAAAACAGGCAATTCACAGCTCAAACTGGACGATCTAAAGTCGTGACTCACGTCCGATTTTTTAGGCAAAACAACTAGGGTTTGTTATATCATCATTCAAAATCAACACAAGTTATTGATAAAATATTATTTGTAATTCAAAAAGAAGTATCAAGCCTACAATCTGCCAACATTTGAAAACGATAAAACTGTTCGAACATCATGAGATTATGAGGTTTCGGCATTAGAATGCCGTATTTACCCTGCCGAAGACTTCGGCATGGTTTTGTTTTTCACGAGTTTCTTTATTTCTTTCTTCTGGCAACACTTTGATGTCTTATATCTCTGGCATACAATGATCGATTTTGACCATTATTATGTTCTAAGAATCTTCCGTCCTATACAAGTGTACAGTAAATAAAATACAGATAAAACCGTGTATTGGCGTCAATTTTGTATTTTACCAGCCATTATTGTACCGTATCAGTCATCCTGTGACGTCATATCAAATATCTGTCATCCTCTGACGTCATAAGCCCTTGGACTCGTCCATTGTTATAGTCACTGGGCAGCCATTGGCTAAAAGTTAACATCACGTTTTTTATCAATTTTTTCAGAGATTTACTGGTTTACACATATAAATAATGCTTTCAAATGTAAAACATAACTATATACAACATTTTGCATTTAATTTGCAACATTTTGGTGTATTACAGACTTCGACATTTACAAGATTTACGAAAAAAATTGTAAAAATTCTAGGTCTTTTTTCTAGAAACACCACCGGCCCTGTTCAAGATGGCGAATTTACCAAGCGGTTGGGTTGCGAAATGGGGAGGATTTTCCTCTGATTTGGGGCTTTAGAAGGTAGTTAAAAAGCTGGTTACGAACAATTTATAAAGGGGAAATGTATAGAGCAACGACTGAACTCAAAAATAATGTATTGAAGAGTGAATTTACGGCGAAAAACAATATCAGAAATTGGTATTATTCATGTCAGTGCAGACAGAACAGTAACACGTTGATGTGACCGGCTTGGTTTTGATCAGTTCGAAGGTGGAATTTATGCGGCAACGGTCCTTTGTGAGTTTGAATTATGTAAGTTTGTAAGTTTGAATCCATAGATTTACTTCAGCAACAGACTTGCATTTAAGTTCATCATCACTACTCGAGTACTACGTTGCTCATTCATGCATTGGCTTTGCACTGACATTGCAGATTTAGGCAGCTGAGGTATGTTCAGTAAAACCAAGTTACAGTTTTTATTCGTATCACCCCCCAAAAAGTTGGTAAACCGTGCCGAGTCAGATTCCTAGAACATAATAATGCTAATATTGGATGTTGTCTTTCAGGTGATACCTAAACATATTGGATTCGCTACATTTTTGAAAAATATCGGAATCGGCTCCGCCTCATCCGATATTTTTCAAAAATGTAGCTCATCCAATATTTTCAGGTATCGCCTTCAAACCATCCAATATCAAACTTGGTTGAAAGGACAAGGGTCACCTCCCATTTGTGTCACCTGACCCCTGACCCCTCAAAGGTCACGCAGGGGTCACGGGGTCAAAAATTTGATTTTCACGAAAAAAGTTTCAACTCCAATATGATACGATATTAAACGTCTTGACATTGTCCAAACAAGTTATTGGATGGAAAAAATATTTGGGGTCATGTGGGGTCACAGGGGTGTACTAAAAAAGGTCAAATTTTCAACTTTGTCTGATTTCGACGTTTGTGGTGTCAAATTGTTCGTCTCTCACCAACGATCAAAAATGTCAATAATGACCAAGTCGTTCCTTAGGGGTCAAAGGTCAAAAGAAAGGTCAAATTATCAACTTTGTCCGATTTCAAAGGTAAAGGTGTCAAATTGTCCATTGTAACCCCGCCGCCTGACCTTTCCTTGGCAGTCAAAGGTCAAAAGAACGGTCAAATTTTTAACTTTGTTCGATTTCAAAGACTAAGGTGTCAAATTGTTCGCCTTGGACCAGCGACCAAAATTGTCAATAGTGACCTTTCCCTGGGGGTCAAAGGTCATAAAATGTTCAAATTTTCAACTTTGTCAAATTTCAAAGGTTGAGGTGTCAAATTGTTCGTCTTGTATCAGCGATCAAAAGTGTCCATGATGACCCCATTGATCGACCTTTCCTTGGGGGTCAAAGGTCAAAAGAAAGGTCAAATCTTCAACTTTGTCCGATTTTAAAGATTAAGGTGTCAAATTGTTAATCTTGGACCAGCAACCAAAAGTGTCAATGGTGACCCCATCGTCCGACCTTTCCCTGGGGTCAAAAGTCATAAGAAAGGTCAAATGTTCAACTTTGTCTGATTTCAAAGATAAAGGTGTCAAATTTTTCGTCTTGGAGCAGCGACCAAAAGTATCAATTTTGACCCCTTTGGCTGACCTTTCCTCGGGGGCAAAGGTCAAAAGAAAGTTCAAATTACGATTTATGCATGCAGAGGTCTTATAAAAAAAAGGATAATCGGCAGGGTTCATGTCTCTTCAGAGACAGGTATAGTATATGTCTAGTTTCTTTTGTTTATATAAAATTGCAATTTTTTGCCTCATTGGAATGCTCAACTTGTAAGTAAATTATGCGAATGCGTATATCAGTCAAAATGTAGATAATGTAGATACTTAAAACAGGCAATTCACAGTTTAAACAGGGCGAACTCAGAGTCGTAATTCACGTCCGGATTTTCGGGCAAAACGACACGGGTTTGTTACATTATCATTTAAAATAAACTCAGCATATTTATAAAATATTGTTTGTTATTCAATAAGAAGTATCAAGCCTACAATCCGTCAAAATTTGAAACCAGTCAAATTGTTCGAACATCATGAAATTATGAGGTTTCGGCGAAAAAGGGTCAACTTTTTAAAGTAGTCTTCCGGCGTCATTTTGATCTTGATAATGGACGTGAAATCACTAGTGAATTTTAATGTATAAATTACAGATTCTATTAAATATGTACGTCAAAAATTTTGATATTCTGATAGGTGTAAGTAGGTAAAAACTTGCGGTAAACATGACATTCAGCCGAGCGAGACGGTTTAAGGGACTGTAGCCTTAACCGCGGCAACATGAGACATGATTATCGATGTTCAATCCATTATCTATACTTGTACAAAAACACCAGGAGTTTTCAATTGTTCCGACACAAGTTCAATAGGCTATGACTTTATAAATTAGCAGATAAAATTATCCCCCCTGAAAACGATTGTAAACGATTTTTTCAAGTATTTTTGATATAGAGGGTAAGATTGATATGGGTCTATAATTGCTAAAA
>JXSR01S017668.1:201634-212516 GCA_000969725.1 Ophiothrix spiculata
CGTGTGCATTTGACATGACAGATGGTAGTTCGTGAAGATCGTTGCGAAGTCTGAAGAAAATACATCATCATGCTAATTTCAGCGTGCATAATTTCTTAATCTGAGGACAAAATGGTCAAAGCATTGGAGTTTTTTTATAGTAGAACCCCAATGGACATGCAGCGCAGTTTCCAACAAAATTATGAGGGGGGAAATGGGTTCAGGAGTGAGTGACAGAGTCAGAGAAGATTTACAACATGAGCCTGAATATCAGCTGATCAAAATAAGTATTTTTTCGTGCTACTTTTTCAACGATGTTGTACATTATTTTACATATGTTGGCCTGGGACTAAAGGACCACGGCAGCCATACGGTTTGACAGTCAGATACAACCAATGCATTCTAATGGACTATCGGTGGCCATGCCAAATTGCCATGTCTGACATGACTTTTTAGGTAGTATTTGCCATTCCGTTTTTGTTTGACCATTCGTGTTAGTGGTGGGCTCAAATTGGCCTCTAGAGAGCTCACTCTTTTAAAAAAAATTATGGTCAGGAGTGGGGAACAGTTGATTTTTATCCCTAAATGTGAATAGTTTTCAGTAAAAAATGTTTTATACAAAGATTTTATGGTTATTTATTATATCAAAAAATAATATAACAAACAAAGAGCATTGCTAGATTTGTTTTTCTTTCTGCATTTTGTGTAAAAAAAAATCGCATATCGCATTGCATTTTCGAAAAGTAAAAAAAAAACCCGCATATCGCATTTTACTTTTCAAGCATGTTACCAGAAACAAACTTGTTTTTTTGGCCTAATAGCATTTATCTAATTGCCTAGACTCATACCCTGGTCACATAACCTTGCGGCGAGGTTACGATGTGTTTACGGCGTCAATTCAGCAGACGCCGATAGGACACCGGCCGGTGTCCGACCGGAGTCCGACTGGGGTCCGACCGGGGTCCGTAGAGCCGTAAAGACGCCGGAGCATGCCGCAAGAATTTAATTCTGAGTTAAAACCTTGCGGTGTGTATACGATGTATTCAGTTATGGTCACATAACCACCGGTGTCCGACCGGGTATCGCAATCATTCACCGGTGTCATACCGATGTCATACCGGCGTTGCGGCGTTGCGGGCTTGCGGCGTTGCGGCTTCTTGCGGCTTATGTGACCAGGGTGTCACTCTGCTTTGCGTTTTGGTTCAACAAGCGTCAACCGTGTCGGGTAGTGTGGTGGATGCCACCCAAACCCTTTAGGAAGACAAGAGCTAATGACCATAGCGCCAACAGTAATGATGGAGGAAGGACAGAAGTAGGGTGGACTTAGGGGGTAGGGGTAGAGATAGGGCGGAGATAGGGCGGAGGTGGGGTGGAGTTAGGGTGTAGGTAGTATGAGGTAGAGCGGAGGTAGGGCGGATGTAGGGTGAAGGAAGGTCGGAGGTAGGGTGGAGGTAGGAAAGAGATATTGCGAGGGTATGGCGAATGTAGGACAGAGGTAGGGCGGAGGTAAGGAAGAGGTCGGATTAAAGCACATATTTGTCTTTTCATTTTTTGTTATATCTGCGGAATTAAATTGAACACAATCTTGAGCAGACATGGCCAATTCTACTGGGGCATTTTTTTTTTCATTTCAATTAAAAAAAAAATTAAACTAGACCGATATCGCAGCGTTGTTTTTGCAAACCTTTTACACTTTGCCTATTTGTTTGCTCACATTTCACATCGTGAACAAAATATTAATTTCTCATATTTATTTCTCTAGAAATAATTCGTTTTCCTATCAAATGCTCCTCGCTAGAGAAGTAAAAAGAAACGAGGATTTGAACTGAAGGGATTGGGTATATGGCGTGATATAAGGTATGGGCGAGTTAAGGAGAGTTAACTGAAAAGGACGAAAAGCGAGTTGATTGACAAGGGCGAAAGGCGAGTCAATTGACAAGGGCGAAAGGCAAGTTAGTTGACACATTTGAAAGGCAAGTTAATTGAGAAGTAATAGTTTCGAATGTATTCGGTCAATCGTTGCTATGGTTACGGACCAACAGTGTTTTGATGCCACTATTAATACAACACACCAAATATTGTCCCTGAGGTGTTGGATGATGGGATAATTTGCCGGTAGGAAGTCTCGATCAACTCAGACTGAGGGGGTACTCAAAACAATTTTGGAAGGTATGCGGAACCGACTTTTGGTAAAAAATAGGGTCTATGGATTTAATTTGTTGAGGTCTCAGGAACTGCTTTTTTCCCATAAAAATATGACTATTTGAGATGAAAATCTCTCAAAAATAGGTTGAAACTTAATAAAACACACTTTGAGTCATTTTCTTTGAAAATGGGGTCTTCGAAACTGAAGTAATCTTGATATGAGCTTCTTGGGGAACGGAAGAGGCGGCTTGAAAATGGGTCTTAAGGGCAGCTTTTACCCATACCTTCCATCAATGTAAGTTCCCCCCCCCCCCTTTGGCCAAGGGACATATGTTTTGCAATATTTCTCCGACATACATGTATACCAAGTTTCATTTGTTTTACTACACCTCAGAAAAGTCAAACTATAACTTTGAAATCTAAAAGTCAACAAATTCAGTACTTTGCTTTGAGCTATTTGGTAGTATATACTGCTTTGAGGGGCATGTAAAATGCTGAGGGCATATTCATGGGTTTGAGATCACCGAGGGGAAATAATTTTAACTGTACCTTGGAAAAAAAAAGCAGTCAATATTCATCTATATACCAATTATGTGATGACTCACCCCGAAATCGGGGACTTTGAAGATCATATCATATTTGATTTTTTTTTTTTCATTTCATTTGTTGCAGCATTTCCAAGCTTTAAAATGATACCTTACTTATTGATCAAGGCAATCAAATTTTACAACAGAAAATATGCTGGAAATTCTTATTATTTTCTGTATCTTGAAAAGTGTTCTGTCGAAAAGTACCCCTTTTCAGGGTCAGTCATCACATGTATAGATTTTTGTCATCTGGTTGGTTAAAAGAACTATTTTAGCACTTAATTAAAATGTCTGATGATAATTTACGATATATGTTTTTCTTGTCAATGCTGACCGTGCTGTACTGTACATGTAATGTCAACATTTTAACTTTGTCCGATTTCAACATTTGTGGTGTCAAATTGTTCGTCTCGTACCAGCGATCAAAAGTGTCAATAGTGACTTCGTCGTCCGACTCTTTCTTAGGGGTCAAAGGTCAAAAGAAAGGTGAATGGAAAGGTCAAGTTGTCAACTTTGTCGGATTTTAAAGGTTAAGGTGCCAAATTGTTCGTCTTGGACCAGTGATCAAAGTGTCAATGGTGACCCCGTCGTCAGACGTTTCGTTGGGGGTCAAAGGTCAAAAAAAGGTCAAATTGTAAACTTTATGCGATTTCAAAGGTTTAGGTTTTAAATTGTTTGTCTTTGACTAGCGATCAAAAGTGTTAATTGTGACCCAATCGGTCGACATTTACTTAGGTGTCAAAGGTCATGACTCATGGATAAAGTTCAATTGTTTAACTTTGTCCAGTTTTAAAGGTTATGGTGTCAAATTATTCGTCTTAAACCAACGATCAAAAGTGCCTATGGTGACTCCATCAGCTGACTCTTTCTTAGGTGTCAAAGGTCACGATAGAGGTTACATTTTTATCATCAATTTGAAAGTGTAAGGTGTCATATTTTTTGTCTTGCACAAACGATCAAAAGTGTCTATAGGCTGAAATCATCTCCAAGGGGGAAAAAAAACAAAGAAAAACATCGGCAGGGTCCATGTCACTGCAGTGACACAGTCATGTCTAGTTTATATCTATATCTTGAATGTGATCATTGCGTGTACTATTCACAATGTGAATTTGAAAATTTAGCTCCTTGGATTGGAACATCAATATTTAGGGAAGTTCTCAACAAAATTCCATGTTTTACCCCTCAAATTAATCAGAAAACTATACTTAGAGACAACTTGGTTAGAAATATCAATTTTAATATCTAAAATGAATTATAAAGGTCACAAGCTACCACTATCAAACACAGTTCTTCAACAAGCCGCAAATCGAATTCCGTTTGTTTTCAATCCTTGCGACCAAGTTAAGTTAATTTCAATATATGCCTAATACAGATTTATCGAGCTTTGGGATTGTTTCAAATTCCTGTTCTTCTAATATTTATGTTCCAAATATCCAATAGAGGATACTGTTAGAGGTATCAGGTGGTACATATTGGCCAATCAGGAATAAGTATTGGTAGCTATCTTCCACGAGCAGAATGTAAACAATTTGTGTACAACCCCATTATCGATCATACGTACTAGATCAGTTAAATGTGCTGGAGATAGTTTAACAAAAAGAGACGGCAGTACATATAAAAACAATACGATACATTAGCGTCTAATCCTTGTGACTTTTAAGTAATCATTATCAGGAATTTTACAACACATTTTGATGTCCTAGCAGTTTTTTTGCCCTTTTCTCAAAAATTGCAGAATGGATGTAAGCCGTTTTGCAAGTCAACTCTTCATTTTTGAAGGTATCATGAATCATAACTTTTCATAATATTTTCACATATTTGACCCCCATTTTTTAAAAGTGACGTAATCATTATTTGAACAGGCTAGATTTTTGCCGACAATGTTTTTCTTGTAGTACAAAATACCGCGACAATCTTTGATCAACCTTAAAAGGTATACATTTCGATAATGAAAAATTGGAAAGTTGTATGAAGGAGAGATTTAGACCTATTTATTTTTTTTAATTAATTGCTTTGGTGTTTATACAAACAAATTGTGATTGTTTACCTTTTTAGAAATATGCCTACCGCTGTGTTTACATTGGTTAAGATTTGATTGTGCGCACCCTTAAATATTCGGTAATACTGCCCTCAATGTCCCCGTAAATGTTAATCTGGGATATTGGAGCCAGGCTGGAGTCATGGTACGTTTTCATCGCATCAAAATTACGTTAAGTAACGGACCTATAAAATGTCTTGAATGAAATTCGTTGAATTTAAGCCCTTAGATAATTCTAATTTTCCTTTTAACAATTAAAAAAGGTATAGGACCGTTTTAATAAAAACGACATAACTTTTTACTCTTTCAGAGACGAATTTATTGAACACCTCTCGTATTATTAACCCTTGTCTTACAACGATAATTATTGTAACGTTTGTAATTAAGTGTGGGGGGGGGGGGGATGGTTACCACCACCCCTATGAAGTTAAAATTTAACCAAAATTACACCAAAATTATGAAAATCGGCCAAGACATAACGTGATTATGATGTTATGAGTACTTCTGGCCAC
The DNA here is from genome assembly GCA_000969725.1 of Ophiothrix spiculata. NCBI lineage: Eukaryota > Metazoa > Echinodermata > Ophiuroidea > Amphilepidida > Ophiotrichidae > Ophiothrix > Ophiothrix spiculata. The sequence continues at coordinate 206,896 of JXSR01S017668.1, forward strand.
AAATAAAATCACATTTTCCTGTAAAAGTTACACATATTGGAATTTACCCGGATATTTTCTTATAAAGATGGTGAATGGTGTTTCTAAGATGTTCTTTAAATTTTATGATAAATCCATGCAAATATTTTTATAATGGCGACTTAAATTGTTCGGAGATGGCAACCCCCCCCCCCCTTCCCCTTACCTTCCGACTTTGATAGAACACTCAGACCCCACTGAAGGTGGCGCATACCGTTTGTTTACGCTAAAATGACTACAAAGGATGGACTTACAACTACCCATATCCCTTAAGTCGTATTTGCTTGCGTTATTATGCGACAGGGAATCATCCGGTACGGGATGGTGGTAACCATCCACCCCTTGGCAAGACAAGGGTTATTCCTCGTCTACCCAGGCTATTTTTTGTAACACGTCTACCCAAGGGGGCGGTTGTTGCAACCCCCCCCCCTAAATTTTTGGAACGGATCCCCCTATGAACTTTTTGCTATCGATAGATAGGTATCATGTCCTCTCTTATCCAACGATACGAAGATCAAAAATTTCGGCCATGGCACTACGTATTTATTACGTCATAAAGGTATTTCAGGTCGAAAATTCAGGATTTTGGTAAATCAAAATGTTGGTATAAACATTCTAAATAACATCGATGCTAATAAAGAAGGAGGGATGACAATTCTAACAGGTTCATAGCATGCATTTATTTTTCAAAATGGCGACTTTTCCGGGGATTCACCCCCCTACACCCCAACTTTGACGGCCTATCCTAACCCCACCTTTAGTTGGTACTCCCCTATTTGTTTTTATCCAAATGACAGCAAAGGATGTTAAACAGATTTCCCGAATACCTGGGGTTGGTTGCTTTTGCGGTTTTATGCAGCGAGGAAAAAACTTAGGGGTGTTGCAACACCCCCCCCCCCCCCCCCTCCCTGGTAAGACGAGGGTTAATATATATTTATTTCATTTAAATAAAACCAAAGGTTTTAACACAATTCAAGTGTCGACCTAAGTCACACCGGAAGTCTAAGTGGGAGGATTGATCACCCGAAACAGTGCGTCGCCTATGACGAACAAACCTGCCAGATCAGTATTAAAGCTGTTAAAATGACATAAATAATCTATTTTGTGAACCTGATTAATATTTTTAATATTTTTGTTTCCGCTAGTTGTATTATATTTTGTTTTTGCTCAGCAAGCGCCATGAGCGTCTTGTAGCGGATTTGTGCGCTGATAAATGTCAACTATTATTATTATTAATAATAAATTAAGCACATTTAGTGTAGTCTTGGTTCTTGGTTCTTGGTTGGTAATCCTCCATATGACTTCTCATGGAAGTTTTGACAGGAGGTTGATGGTCACGGGGGAAATTTTGACCCCGAAGCATATAACTTAGATTTTATAGTGTAATGTTTTGAAATGTCAATATAAAGTACAAAGTACAATGAAACATTTATCTGCATAAACATTCCAAATCATCATCATTGAGTTATTTTAAGCAAATATTTTATTTTTCAAAACCGTAATTAAAAGACTTGAAATCCTGAACACATTGCGGTTTTGAACTCCGGTTTTCTGAAATGCATTGCGGGGATGTTGTGACGTCTTCCCTTAGTAGTTAGCGTAGAATTTTAGTCCTATTAGATTAGCTGACATTATGATATAATATTTGTGTTCATTTGGTATTTACTGCTTTTTTGCAGATAAATGCATTCTGAAAGTTGCAATGCTCATCATGCCAGTTGTTGTTCGCCTTTGGTGCAATTGCTACGCAATTTTGGTTTCCATTGTTGTTGTTAGGCTGATTCGTATCAGAATCCCAATATGTGAAGATACTCTGGAAAAAAAATCATGGTGGTTGAACATTAATATATATTTATCTGTCACTATTTAAACTACAATAACCATAATTTTGTTCTCCCTTTCTTTCCTTTTTACACGCATGCAAATGATTCTCTTAGTAGCTTTGCAAACCAATCAATAATAAATAACCTCAAGACAAGAGGAACAATTCAATGCTTTCAGTTACACTTTTTATCTAAGCGAAAGCGCCTTATCTTGTTCTTAAATATGTTTGCGTTTGTATTACCTTAATACCCCTTCATATTAGTCACTGTCGGTGGCACAACCAGTTACTTTTAAAAAGTGCTTTCGAAAAGTGCTTTCCTAATGTTGTTATTACCTGTGTTCCATCAGTCCATTTAAAATGATTTTCTGCATCTCGATCGTTTAACCCTATCCAATACGATGACTCCCACCAACTTCCTGTATTCACTTTTGTTGTTTTACCTATATAATTACACAGAAACATATTAAAAGAGATACAGTTCAGGTTGTAATCCCATGGTAGAGTGCCCAGCTTAAGGGTTGGGGCAAATGTAAATAATGTTGGTCGAATTTATAAATGGGGCATCGATACTCTGTAAATCTTAAAGTATGTAACAAGAAGCCGATTAACGCACATAGACCTAAATGTAAGTAAATTAGTCCGTTTTTTTTTAATCACAACAACGTTCCAAATCTTGCTGAATATCAAAATGATATAAGTGTTCAATGTTTCTCCATGTGTTAGTAACAGAGTTAGACAAAAATAAAACCAAATCAAATAAGAATTCATGTCTAAGTTAATACGCAGTGATTTGGTCTTAATCAATCCTATAATCAATCATTTCAAGTCTCTTACACAGTACAAAACCAATAGTTGACAATATTGTAGAATTCAAGGGATATGCTATTCATCGCGTTACAGAGCCTGTTGTTTATTGCATACTTCAAGTAAGAAGCCCCACTGGTTAGTGCAGTGAGGGCGCTTTTTTTCTGAAAAAGTTGGCATCCATTTGTAAATGCTTACACAAGCAAATTTTACATTAATTACAGCTCAAGTGTGACACGGCCAATTTAAGTCAAATTTCTCAGTTTTGCATTCAATGAGGTTACAACTTTAATATGGTTATTGTAGTATAGAAAATAATTTACTTCTCTATTTGTTTGCTGTATTTTCCAAGTTTAAAAAGTTAAATTTGAGGGCAAATGTTTGCCATTTTTTGTCAAGTTTATGCTTCCGAATTCAAGAGCAACAATTTGAAATAAAACATTTCAAAACAACACTTCCTTCAGAGATCTTAGCCTCTTTTGTTGGATTGTAGCTATTCAATATCATCTTAAAACAATGGTGACATTGCCATTTGAAAACAAATACATTCACGACGAAAAAGCTCCAATCAAACTTTGTGTTTTTCTTCAATAGACCTTGGGTGGCTTAATTGGGTGACAAAACTAGCAACATTCTATGCTGTAATTGGCACATAAATTGATTTTAAAATTGTCTTGTAAACTTAAGTGTCATTGTACATTCTATTTTGCATATTAGCACAATTCAGAGTGAAAAATTCAAAACAACAAAAGGTTTTTTTTTTGAAAATTTAAGTCTTTAAATTGGGCTCCAAGTCCCAGTGCAATGTTGCTACACAAGAGGGTAACCTTTTTCTCTAATTTCAAACAACACATTTTTCGCTCTAACTATCGTATATTTAAACGAAAGATTGTGGTTGACCCCTCATTTTAAAGGAAATTTGATGTTCTTTCCAATATTATTAAAGACATATCAAATGTATTTAAAGGTTTTAAAAATTTGATTGATATGCCTACTTTAAGGTTGATAGCGTATTATAGCAGGCAGTGTTAAGGCTTACCAAGGGGATGGTGGTTGTTTTTCCCTACAGCATAAAAAAGAAAAAGCAACCGACCACAGATATTTGAATAATCTCTACATTACATCCTTCGCGGGTACTTTGATGGAAAAAAAATAAGAGGGTACCACTTTAGGTAGAGTTACGGTACGCCGTCAAAGTTAGTTTGTAGGGGTGCAGGATTGTTTAAACCCGGTGACAATTTTAAATCGCTATTTTGAAAAATAAATGCTTGCTATGAGGCTGAAACTTGCAGGGCATGTTATAATTATCCTTCTTCATTTGAAAAAAAAATGAATTTAGTCCTTTATGACGTCTTAATTACGCATTGCCTTGGCCGATTTTTATGATCTTGGTATAGAAGATTCCGTTTCAACCCCCCCCCCTTCTTGTTTAGACGTGTTACAAAAATGCTTGGTTAAGATATGGTTACAATATGTCGTACGGCGGTTGTACGACCGATTAACAATGTTTATTTGACCACTTCGTAAGCTTTCGTAAGCTTTCGTACGAACGTCTTGCGGTGGCCTTACGAAAGAGTGTTTACTCATAATCAGTTCGCAAGGTTGCGCATATTTCTGACTGTGTTCGTGCGATAGACTTGTGATTTTTCAATCAATAAAGTACCAGAATAAAGCGTGGAAAAGGGGAGAAAAAATAGAGAAAAAACAAATAAAGAAAGGGTATTAAGAGAAGGTGTATAATCAAAGAAAGAGAAAAGAGTAGGGTAAAAGTAATTTTACGGCACAAAATACCGTCATTACAACCAATTCCTCGCTTATGGAAAAACAGGTGTGACATCATATTCATATTCCCCTTGGCGCCACTATCACAAAGCGCACTCGCACTCAATACATTCAACTTCAAGTAAGAGTACGGCGAATTAAAAATCAGTCACAGTACTCGTTCACACAATAAACATTATAAAAACAACATACCTATGGCTCGAACGAGCCATTGGTATGTTCACCGACCATGTCAATATCAACATAGAAAGCAAATGTGATTACTATACAGTCTACCGGCAGGTGACAATATTTCGCCTTCTTCTCTCCGATGTATATGCATGGCATATTCAATCGACCTTGTGATGTTTAACGTGACCTGCCAATAAAGCTGACTTTGAACCCTTGTTATTTGAACAAGGAGAAAGCAAATGCAAAGTTGGAACGTGAGTATGAAAATTTGGAGTTTTTCCTTTATAATGTGTGTGATTTTTTGCTATTGGTAAAAAATGATGCATTATATGGTATTTTCTATCAAAATCAACAATTTTGAGCTTTTTCAGACATTTTCAAACCGGGGTGACTTTGAACGCTTTGGGTTGGTCAAATTAATCAGCCATTATCTCATTTATCCTTGATGATATGATTTTTTTTTTAATAAATGACTGAAAAGGGGATACTATAAGCAAAGTTACATCTTAGAAACACTACCGTAGGTGTTGCCAGTTGTTTGTTATAGCTTTAGAAATGTGTTTTGCAAATTTATAGCAATTTTCATAGGTGGGGAAAATCTCAATGGTTACCATGGTTGGATCAGGAATATAATAGTTTACAATACTGAATGAAAATGATTCTGCTATTGTCTTTCTTATCATCTATATTGAGCAAAAACGATCCTAGGGTGACTTTGAATGCCTATATCTCCCATATAAATACATGCATTTAGCAGGGTAACCAGTACTCCTGATTGTTGCTTACAGATTTTCAAGTCTGGGGCGCTGTGTTTGCATTATCACCCATTTGTGTATTTTTGTGATCAAAACAATAATATGTGTGTGTCTAGGAATGTATTTATCTCACACTGTTCCAGGAAAAAGGTGTCCTGTTCAAAGTCACCCCATGCTTGAATAGTACTTAACAATTTAAAAATATATATTTAACATAACAGCTAGTTATACAAAAATGTAACATGAGAAAGACCATGCCGCATGAG